>CAKNWT010256610.1:0-23500 GCA_932066315.1 Andricus coriarius
TAAGTTTTGGTTGTCTTGCTTCTATTATCGGAACGGCTAAAAAACAGTGCGGAATTCCAGAATTTTTCTTTAAAATTATGATACTTTCTGTGAAAATACTGATCATACACTGAAAAAAAAGTGTTTAGCTGGATTTCGTATTCTAAGAACATGTAAGCTGTACAACCTAAATTTCTAGCTGTGTCACCTAAATATCTAGCTGTTTTAGTTATTTTTCAATCTATAAATTATCTAGATAAATTAGCTAGGTAATTTCTAGATAGCAAAATTAACTAAAACAGCTAGCTATTTAGGTAACACAGCTAGAAATGTAGGTAATACAGCTAAATTTTCTTAAGAAATGAAATCCAGCTAAACTATTTTTTTCAGTGTAGTTCTTTAGATGCTGCAGAGTTTCGTATCCTAAGTAAAATTACTTAATTTTTGAGTAAAATAATTTGTATTCTACAAAAAATAAAGGTTTTGCAAGTCAAACATTGGTATGAGTGCGCAATTTTTACGGGATATTAAAATTCAATCAACACAAAAATTTAGAAAACGAAACGGCCTAATGTGCACTAATTAGGAAAATACATTAATTAACCGTTTTATTTGACATAGAAACCATTATTGCTATAAACAAAGTAAGCCAAGATATTGATCTACGTGCTACATATTTTGCAATCTTACTGGGAATTCATTGGTATTTTTTTTTTATTCGGGATATAACAATCTGGATTCTGTAAGATGCTCAGTTTCCTAGGATCAACGAGAAATTTCTAACAAAAAGAAAAGTTTGAGGTCGGTCTTCCGATAATGTTATTGTGATGGATCTTTTCTTGATGTTGATTGACATCAAATAAAAGTAATTATTAATAGAAAATTCAAGAATCGAGTGTTTAGTAGAAAGTTATAATTTTTTTTCCGATTATCAAATATAGATTATTTCACACTCAGAGAAATGTTCTTTCATGAAAAAGGATGTTTCTTGACGTAATTGGAATTCCCTTTTAAATTTAAGGTTGAGAGGATTTGCATTTATCTCAACAGGAATCCTATTGAGCTTTTGCAGGCAAAATTATCCTGATGCGACTAACTTCACCTAATCTTGCAACCAAATAAATCTATTTGTGGAAAAAATATATTCACGTGGTTCAAAACAAAACAGCTAAGAGGACGATGCTTTTGTTTCAAGACAACTTTTTCTCTGTGTCATTAAAATAATAAATATGACGTTATAATGAGTTCTTTCTATCTAAAATCATATGTTATATTATTTTTACGATAATTGATAAAAAATTAAACTGAAAAACCTGTTTATATTGTGTACGAAACTCTCATTCTCGGAAATATTGCCACATTCATATTGTGTTGAAACATATTTCTTCTTAGACGCACATAAAATAAAAGAATGTGTGATGTTTATGACATATTCAGTACACAACTATATTAAATTGCGAAAAGTAAAACACGAGGTTGAATGCACTCCTAGGTGGTTATTAACCTGGGTTAGAATTTCATGAATTGATTCATACGCAAGAACAGAAAGATATATTTGTAGAGTATGTATAATTTAAGCATGATAAATAATTATTTTTTTGATATTTTGAATTTTATGACCAAAAATGTTTTCAAAGTTCATGCTGTTTCGAAGGCTGGAAAAGGCAGATATGTCTTGAACATAGTTCATACTATCGCGAGTGCACTGTATTAGGCAGGACCTTGTTGCAGGATATTCATCTTTGTTTTATAGTGATGAACATAGTACCATATTTGTCTGGTGAAATTTGGTAAAATAATTATTATAAGTATTTAAAAAAATTGTTGTTTCTTTTACTTTGTTTTATTTTTTGAAATTTGTTCAAGAATTTATCTTCGTTCTGGGTAATATCGCCCTCCATTATTTTGAATCGCCTTTAGATGAAATGAAATTTTTTTTTGCAAGTACACCACTGTAAGGGCAATTTCCCTTGAAGTGAGTGGTATGAATGTGAATTATAAGTACTTCTCTTAGATAGTTCAATTTAAGCAAGGGATATGCGGAACCTTAAACTGTAACATATAATTAATTTCTTAGATTACCCTAATTTATATTATGCATTTCAACTATAAAGAATTACTTCAAAGATTTTGATAAAACTTTTGTTATTGAACTACCGCCAACTGGGGTGAATATGGGTCAACGTTTATGCTCTATAATGTTGTGAATCTTTTTCGTAGTAAGATTTTCTGAACGTTTTATAAAAACTATTCTTAGGATATACAGTAAAATACCACTAAGAAACCAAAATACGTCGAGATATCCAGACGTATAACCGAGGGCAGAAAGATTATTGGCTATGGACGAGCTATTACTCCGAAGCGAAAAGATATAAAAAGCCATAGAAACACAAGAGCTTGCATAATGAAAAGATGTATGGATGTAAAGGATGCAAAAAATGTATGCTAGAACAGGGATGTGTGGAGGAAAGTTGTTTCTAAGAAATGTGTGACGAAGAGTGTCAGCTGAGCGATAGACGCCTGAAACGAAAGATTTTGGATACTCGTGGGCCCCCGCAGAGTGCTTTGCTCAGTGGATGTGGTTGGAGTATAAAGTAAAGAGGAAAAAGATCTTCGTATGGGTTTATTAGTCAATTTGGGTCTTCATGTGTGAATCGTTAATGTACAATGGGTACGTGAAGCTCTTCACCTGGGACGATTGCTAGAGAGATTAATCAGCAGCTTGTGTCGGAGTGGTGTTGTGGGACGAGTGTGTTGTTTGAATGAGCAGCACGTGACTTCTAAATTGATCTAAATTCTATCCCTTCTCCCACACATCCCTACTTACCCTTGTCATAAAAATTCTCTAATCCCCGGTAGTATAACGAGGCTAGAACCGAATGAGTCACGCTTATCCCGAAAGGAACTTGATCCATAATCATCCCAGTTGACGGAGTATGACTTTTTTAAATCTAGAAATTGACTGAATACCTTAAATGTTCCCTTTGTATCACTTTTATTAGTTTTTTTCCATGGTACTCAATTCAACAGGAAATATGTTCATTTCTCGTCTGATATAGTATTGTAACGAAGTTTTCACTCGTGGTCGCATATACAGGTAGTAAATTTGCCATTGAAACTAATGTAGGTCCAATTCTGGAAGTGTTTAAATTGATTCTTTAACAAAACTGAAATAGTTCAAAATATTTTACTTATTTTATTAATGGTAAAGTTCATTCTTTAACTGGTATAAAAAAAGCCTTTTCCTCTTACTAGCATCAGATCGAGTACTTCAGAATTTCCCTTTTGTCTGTAAAAATATTTTGTCGTCTACAAAATTACCTCTGAAAAACTCAATAGCTTTATAACAAATATTTGAAATCTTGCATTAATTTAATATTTCGTATTTGAAAAATTGAAAGTATAGAAGAAAGCAGAGACATTTATAATAAAATAATCTCGTGATTACTTAACTATTATTTATTATTCTATATTATAAATTAGGAAGTCATACAGATATTATACGGATGTTATTCCTTATTCTTGAATCGTTCCGGAGTAAATTTTTACAAAATAATGTACATGTTGATGACAATAGAACATCGTGAATCATTCATGTCTTCCGATGTACGAGACTGCCTCGGTATCATATCAGAAAATCTCGGGTTTTTCTCGTGTCGTCACAGTATTGGAAAAGCGAGATCTCGGGATTTTTCCTTGCCGATGACGACAGTAAAAAGAGATACCTGAGAGAAAGGAGCTACTAAGATCCTTTTTGCTCGTTAGCAATTTTTGGAAAATGAAGTAAAATATCGACTGCTCGGTGCAGATCAAGTTTCTTTTTTAACAGATTGATTTTGTAACAAAATAAACAAAAATACCGTTTTGCAGCATGTAAGAAAATATTTTGAAGTTCTATAGAATAGTAAACATTGCAGAGAATTCCATAAAATTTTATTACGTGCTGCAGAACGGCCCACACGGTTCCGTTAAAATGACTTCAACCCAAATGTACGAATACCAAAAATCTTTCTGTTGATTTTGTATCTGGGATGTCTTACAACTTTTTTCGATAAAAAATAAAATCTTCCCTGAAATCTTCTTATTTCTTGTTCTCGATATAATCATTTTATGTAGAAAAACTAGGAAGGTACTCATGTGTATAATCATCTAAATGTTTTCTAACACTAAAAACTTTTTATCATTAGCTGATAACATTTTTGAAATGAAAAAATATCTTCGGACAATTCAAATAATAATATTTATCAGTTCTAATTTTTTTCTCTGGTATAAAATAGTAAAAAACGATTTGTTTCCTCTTAAACTTGTAATACATCCGATATATAAAATTAAGAGAAACATCCTTAGCGCTCGCATCTTTGGGTTGAAGCCATTTCAACGGAACCATGGGCCTGATTTTGTTTATTTTATCACCAAAAGTCAAAATGTCAAAGAGATCAAAATAGACTTGATTTCATATACAACTGAAACCGGATTCTTTATAGGTACTCACCTGAACTTGATAGCATATTGTATGGAGCAGTTGATAAGTATACTTATTACTTATTGTGGTTCATATTTTTATAAGAGAAACTTTTAATACACTCATCTTACAGCCATCGTGCAAGCGCAGACGTTCGTAGCGCACGTTTTTTCAAATTTGGACGCTGGTAAAAAAGATCCAATTTTTAATTTAAAAAAAGTAAGAAGCTTCTTTGTAGCTATTGAGTTGCTGAATCGATACAAAAAAGTTTTGTCAAAAAAATAGTATTAGGTTTCGAGAAAATGGAGAGGGAAGCTTTTTCCGCTAAGACGACGCAGATTTCTTATTTATTAGGAAAGTAACTACACTGTTAGAAATGTTCAGAAAATTCCGACACATTTAAGATACTAAAGTAACTGGAATTTACGAAATTATGTTGCTGAAAACGAAATTCAGTAACTTTTATAGTAAATTTACTAAATTTTCATTAAGCTTCAGAAACGGTGTCTGAAAATTACAAATAGTTTATCAAAATTCCTAAACGGTAACAGAAATATAAGTTATCGTAACCGAAGGAAGTGCGCAGTTGCATGCGCACTCGTTGCTTCTTGATCGCGTTCTGAGGAGACAAAGCATGGTGGTTCAGTGGAAATCGGAGGTAATAAAGTGCAAAATGTTTTGGAATAATTTAATATTGAAAAGGATTTGATCCAGGTTCCAAATGGATGGTGAGTCCGCTATTTACTTCAAATGACACCTTCCTGGCTAGATGGGTTAAGTCTGTTATTTTTAATCGTATATTCTCTCTCTCTCATTGCGCTCCTTTATTGATTTACAACGTAGATCAAGGAGCGGATATTGTTTGGTTCATTAGTTTTAATATAAATTTGCAGTGTATATTTGTCTTAAAAATATAAATTATAGTAAGTCTATGTACGAGCGAAGTTTGTATGCAAATAACTAATACGCACGATTATAACATAAATATACATGAGAAGTCGTTTGTATTAACTTCACTCATATTTTCTTACTATTTATATTCTCAGGACAAATATAGACTACATATTTTATATTAAAATTAATGAACCAAAAAAATTTTGTAACCCGTTGAAATTTTCAGTTACAGTAACTGAAAATTCCTAAACTGTAACTGAATTTTCTGAAACATGTGACTGAAGCGTTATGCAGTTACCGTTGCTGAAATTTCTCTTACAGTTTAGGAAAATTTAGAAACGGGTTCTGCATAAAGCTTTAGTGACGCGTCTCTGAAAATTTCTACAGAAATTTCTAACAGTGTATGCAAAACCTAGTAAAATATTGAATGATTTAATAATGTCAATTTTGTAGGTGATGTAGTAATTTTGATGTAAATATAGGAAAATTGAACATTTTCTCCCAAATTCTACCTTTAAAATTTTCTAAAAAAATTCCCTGTTGTCCCTACGAGGCTGAAAAATTTTGATGCCGGAATGAAATTAGGTGCACCAATTCCAGATAAGCAGGTTGGATTGCCGCCTGAGTTATTCTAAGATGGGTTTTCGACTTAATCTTTTTGTCGGAAAATAGTGTGTATGGGGAGGGGGCCGTACTGAAGTTCTTCGCCGGAACTGTTTCAAAAAGGATTGGTGCCGCTGGAAAAAAAAGGAATTAAAAACTTTTTTTTGTTTTGTTTGTATTTTTCGCTGAATCTTCAAGGCGAATTGATTTGTTATCGTTTTTTTCCTGCAAATCACTTATTATTTTTACATAATTGAACGCTAATTACGAGGGTAAGAAGTTTATCGATAGGGCAGGGTCCATTATCAGAAGTAAAAATATATCAAGTAAAGCAAAATAAGCAATACGTAATTCTATATTTATACAGACTGTGCTGTACGGTACCGAAACCGTGCTGCAAAATACTGATGGACAAAGTGAGCAATAAGATAATCTTCGAAAAATGTGGTGTAGAGGAGACACTAGTTGACATATGTGAAAGAAATTCGTTAAGATGGTTTGGGCATGTTGAGAGAATGAAAGATAAAAGATTGATAAAACAAGTGTATCAAGGTAAAGTTAATGGCAGTGTGCCTAGAGGTAGACCTCGGAGAGAATGGTTATAATATGTAAATGAGACCCTATTTCGAAGAGGCATAAGAAGCCATAGAAAGACAAGAGCTTGCATGAGAAAATGTAAGGACGTGAATGAAGCTAGAGAGGTATGCCAGGAGAGGAAAGTGTGGCGATAAATAGTTTATAAGAAATGCATGAAGAAGAGTATCATTGGAGTGAATGACGCCTGAAACAAAAAACCTTGGATACTAATGGATCCGAGTGGGGGGCCTTACATGATGACTTTGTGAGGCTCTTCACTTGGGTTTGAATCATTTTTTGTCCCAGGATAGCGATTTCAACTTTTTTTTTACATAAAAGAAAAATAAACATTTATATTTTCACAAAATGGAACGAGTATAGGGGGTGCGTGTAGAAAAAACAAGGTTATAAGTTTTTGATTTCTCAATGCTGGTAACGCGGTGTAATAAAAAATTTGGCAATTTTTTTCAACAGTTTTGTAGTATCCAATCAACTTGAAACTTTACAAACATACGTATTTCCTTTTCTTGTTTAATCAAAAGAAAAACGCGAGTGAAAGCCATCGTATACTTTTGGAAACTTTCGGTGACAGTTTACCAATGCAAGACGCTTATGTGCGCTGGTTTAGATGATTTAAAAGTGGCGATTTCTACTTAACAGACAAAGAACGCTCAGGTCAACCGGAAAAGTTGGAAGGTGCCGAATTACAAGCATTGTTAGACGAAGACGTTACGCAAACTCAACAGCTAATGGCAGAGAGGTTAAATCTTGTTCGCCGAACCATTAGTGATCGTCTGCATGCAATCGGAAAATCCAGAAGGCAGGAATGTGGGTACCACATCAGCTGAACGACAGACAGATAGAAAAGCGAAAAACAGTGTTCGAAGTTTTGCTTTCTCGGCATGAAAGAAAGAGCTTTTTGCATCGGATCGTGATTGGAGATGAAAAATGAATATATTTCGTTAATCCGAAACGCAAAAAATCATGGGTTGACCCAGGACAACCATCAACATCGACTCCAAGATTGAATCACTTTGAAAACAAGACAATGCTTTGCATTTGGTGGGATCAGAAGGTTGTCGTGTACCATGGGCTTCTGAAAGCAGGTGAAACAGTTACCGTACTCTGCAATTAACAAATCATCAATTAAAAAACTGCATTGATTTAAAAGGGACCAGAATGGGCTAAAATACACGGAAAAGTGATTCTGCAGCACGACAACGTTCTAGCAAACGCAGCGCAAGCTGTCGGAGACACCATTTCAGCACTTGGCTGGGAACTCTTGCCCCACCCGACACGCCGTACTCACCAGACTTGGCCCCTTCTGACTACCACTTGTTTTCATCTTTGTCTCATGCACTTTTCATGAAACACTTCCACAATTACGAAGATGTCGAAAAATGGGTTGATGAATGGACCACCTCAAAGGATGAACGGTTTTTCTGGGAGGGCATCCACAACTTGCAATAGAGATGGAAAAAATGTGTAGATAGCGATGGTGCATACTTTGAATAAACTACTTAATACCTCGAGGCCAAATCAAAAGTGAGTTTCTTAAAATTAATAATTATTAACCGCCACACCCGGTATATCAAATTTGAGTTTCCATGACTCCCCCTTTCAAGCGCCACGCATCCTCTTAAAAATAGGTTTTTATTACTTTCAAAAAATGCCAAGACTGAATATCCATAAAATGTATCGGCGTATGTATGTAGGCATGTTAGTATATAGGCAGTTTCTATGCATCCAGACATAAGCCACGTCACCTTCCCTTTTTATGGAAAAGTTTCTAAGAATGGCCCTCTTCAACGAAGAAGGTGTGGATCTTGGGAAAGTGAGGGTACGTGGGTTAGCTTTCGCAGATGATAAGGTTATTATGGCAGAGTCAATCAAGTATTTGCAAAAAATGTTGAACAAACTGAATACAAGCATGTAGAACATGCGCCTCAAAATTAACGAAAATAAAACAAAAATTATGGTGTTTGAAGGAAAAAGTGAGAAAACAATATGCAACATTGTACTAAACGATGGGAGAATAGAACAAGTTGATAAGTACGTATATCTTGGTAGCCTATTCACAAGTGATGGAAAGATGGATGGAGAATTAGATAGGCGTATAAATGAGTGTAAGAAGGTTATCGGCAGAACAGGACCGATTATCAGAAGTAAAAATATATCAAGTAAAGCTAAAAGGGCTGTACGGTAGCGAGATCTGGATCTACCAAGAAAAGGATAAGAGTAGAATTAACGCGATTGACATGAAATTCATGCGCATGATGTGCGGTAAAACGCTGATGGACAAAGTGAGTAATGAGATAATCCTGAAAGAATGTGGTGTAGAAGAGACACTAGTTGACATTTGTGAAAGAAATTCGTTAAGATGGTTTGGGCATGTTGAGAGAATAAAAGATGATCGACTGACGAAACAAATGTATCAAGGTAAAGTAAATGGCAGTGTGCCCAGAGGCAGACCGCGGAAAGAATGGTTAGAAAGTGTAAATGATACCATAATTCGAAGAGGTATAAGAAGACATAGAAACACAAGAGTTTACATGAGAAAATGCATGGACGTGAAGGAAGCGAGAGAGGTATGCCAATACAGGAAAGTGGAGCGACAAATAGTTTATAAGAAATGCATGAAGAAGAGTATCAGTGGAGTGAATGTCGCCTGAAGCGAAAGACATTTGATACTAATTGGCCCCAGTGGGGGGCTTTACATAATGACTTTGTGAGGTTCCCCGAGTCGAAATTTAGGCCCTACTTTGAAGCTATAACTCCTATCTTAGTAGGCGCTAAAGCAGCAAAGTAGGTTCAAAATAAGCAGCGATTTCAATTCAATTTAGACGTTACTACGTACTTTGGTGCTTTAGGCCCTACCCTATATTGGCGTTGCAGACCCTACATTGCTGCTCCAGCCCCTACACTGGCAATAATAATAATAATAATAATAATAATAATAATAACAATGCATTTATTATTTGGACGAGAAATTTAAAATGACGTATAAAAAATATATTTCCCGTATTTTATTATATTAATGCAATATGCCAGTCTTCTTTATATATAAAGAAGACTGGCATATTGTATTATTATAATAAAATACGAAAAACATATTTTTTATACGTCATTTTCCATTTCTTGTCCAAATATTAATGAATTATTATTATCTATAGAAACCGCGAAATTATCAGAATAAGGTATACAAGTATAAGCGTGCATATAAAATGAAGAGTATTTTTTATCAAAGAAGAAAAATATGATCCAGGTGGTTTTAAATTCTAAGAACTTTTGTGATAAGTGCTGACAATGATTAAATATTATATTGAATAATCAACCTGTTGACATTAGATATTCTTAATTTCCTTTGTTGCTGCTGGAGGTCGTTTCTGAATCTTGAGCCAGTTTATTCATTTTATTGTCAGGTTTCTTCGATGTATCAGATAGATATTCTTGACTGTGATTGAAAGGTGTTGATGAATCTTGAGCCTGTTTTTTCGTTTCACATTCCTTTGATGCAGGGCTCACCACTTTCAGCAGGTGCTGACTGACACGACAAGTGCACGACTGCCACAAATTTTTTCTGTAATTTTTTACTTTGGTTTCCAGGAATCCTGGAAAGAGTTACGGTCGTTACGGTCACGGCTCGTTGCGGCTCATTCTTCACACCAAAGGGTCTGATTTTTTTCTACTTGAATTCACAATACATTAAATTTTTTCATTTCAAACTGTTATTTACCGTGAAGGATTAGGGACCAGTCGAACGACAAGATATATGACGGCCTGTTTCCTGGTCTGTGACCTAGTCTCGCGACTGCCACTGCCAGTATTTGCAGTGACTGACTGCCTTTTGGTGAGCTCTGCTTTGATGTATCAGATCGATATTTTCTTTGATTTGAGGGCATTATAGCGTTCGAATTTTAAGATAGTAGGTTTAAAAGATTCAAATTAGGGCTAATATCAAGGAAGAGAAGTTTTATAGCTAGGAGTAAATACTTTAAAGTAGGGGCTATAAGTTTAAATAGCGTCAAAGCAGGGCCTGTAGCTTCAAATGGAGTCAAAGTAGGCTCTAATTTTTCATTCTCTAGGAGTAAATACCTTAAAGTAGGGGCTATAAGTTTAAATAGCGTCAACGCGGGGTCTAAATTTCGACTCGGGTCTTCACTTGGGGTAATCTCTGGGGAGATTGATGAGCAATCTGGGTCGGAGCAGTGTTTCGCAACGAACGTCTTATTTAAATAAATAATACGGGAATTCTGGATCAATCTAAAAAAAAGACATTTATATGTGTAACACTCCTTGCGATGTAATATACTATTAAATTTTGCGAAAGAAACCGTGCAACGACGATGCTTTGGCAGAAGTGAACGGAATGTGAAATTATATATTAAATTAATAGAATCATATATTTGACTAAACAGTATATTCTTTGCTACCATATACTTTAAAATATGATGTAATAATGATTGCATATTTTCGAAAGACTAAAAAGCATATAATATAGATTGAAACAGATTTTTAAAAACAAGCTTTTATTAAAATGTACTAAAAAGACGGAAAATCATTCCATTACCAAAAAGAGATGGAAATAGGCAAGGTGTACGGAAAATTACGTAATACTAGAGCGTACGAATATAATATATGTGGGCGTCCGCATGAAAAGGGCCCTTACGGTCGGTATGGAGTTCCGTATAGGGACATACAGCCGGATAAATTCCGGAATTTTAGGCCCAAAATGAAGCCTCTAAGTTGAAAAATGAGTGACCGAGGCATTTTTCAAGTTGGAACTTCGAAAACCCGTTTTTAGAGAAAAACGCATCTAAACTTGGCGAGTACCGTAAGCACACATGTTACATTTTTTCTTTCAGCATGCAAAATACCTACTTCCGGTTACTATATGGATATGATTAAAGTCCCAATTAATTCATTATAGGTCCCAGTACCATCTCCCACTCAAATCCAAAAATATTAATTTTGACCTCAACTTAGAAAAATGTGAATATCTGCTAAACTAGAACTGGCTACAAGGGCTCTTTTTATGCGGACGCCCACATATAATATAACTAAAAGCGTGGGCGTAAATATTGAGCCTTGTATTTACATGAGAAATAGATTTTAGTATTTACGCCGCGCTCTTTTATTTTTAGCCACATTATTATTATTATATTATTATTATTATTATTCCGCGAGCCATTATCAGTGTTGCTTGCGTTATTATATTCGTAGTATCTAGTATTACGTAATTTTCCGTACCCCTTACCTATTTCCATTTTTTTTACCGAATTTGATTACCGAATTATTTTCCATCTTTTTCAGTACATTTTAATAAATATATCTGTTGGTTCTCTTTCAAAATCCTCTAGAAAGTTTAAAAAATAAAGAATTGACAAAAAACCGACGGTTTGCCAAAAATATTAAAATTCATTTTTCCGAAAATACCGCCGTTTTCTTCCTCTTGCTTTTTAAAAAATTGTTAGTAATAGCTAATATAGTAAATATATCCAATAAGTGTTCATCTTGTCATACCATTTTTTTTAATTTGCCGGTAATTGTGTATAAATAATTAAAAGATCTATCAGACTCCATAAAGAAAAATGAAATATCTAGATTGGTTTTAACCAATTTTTAACGATATTTTCGGTAAATTTGTAACCATTCAGAATTAAATTATAATTGGAAAGGTAAGAAATTGAAAATTGATGAAAACTTTCAAATCACCAATGTTTTGCTGAACATGCTCGAAATTAAACATTCACTTTGAAAGCGAACAAAGTTCTAAATTTGTTAAATCTGAAAACGTCGAAATTAAACATTTACAAATAGTTTAAGTTTATAATCTAAAAATTGTATAATTGATGTACTTGAATCGATATTATCAATATTAATTTATTAATCGGATTTCAATTGTACGTTTCATGAGCTATGTTAATTTGTTATATTTTACTGGTGACACTATATAAATGTAATATATACCTACGTCTTTCATCCCATTAGAAATGGAAATTAACCATTTCTATTTCTCAGTTTATTGAATACTGAAATTCTATACATGAAATGCCCGACTGCGCTATTAAGCAGTACGACCTGCCGGTTCCCTCGTTAGGACTGCAACTAACTTTTGCAAGATGCAAGTAACAGAGCCTCCTAGAGGCGTTGGTCGGTCGAAAGATAACTTACATTATATTATGCTTACTTATGCAAAAAGCTCAACGCCCCAAAAATAGTAATTTATAATTCACAATCAAAAACTGCCAAATGAACCACCATTTTTTCGTTGTTAATGAAACCCCAAAGTCTTATCCTTGAAAATCCACCATCAGGGGCTATGGTTATTTTGATATAATCGATCGGTCTCGGTTCGGGCATTTCGTGTGATTTAAAATTATTCTCCTTATTTGGGACAAGCTGAAATATGAAATAATGTTTCTGTCCAATAGATCTAAATCCAATATATAGTTGATGATATATTGTTAATAATTATTTTAAAACTGTACCTCCTTTGTGGGCAACACAGTTTCCCAAACAGAATCATCGACATTTTTTTCAGATGAAACTAAAGCTCTCTCTACTGGTGTAATATACGTATCAATATTGGTACTGTCTATAAATATATTTATTAATTACAAAAATATTGCTGTTTTTAAAATAATGACCTCGAACATTTCCTTTGCATCAACTTTTAGGATAGCTGGCCTATCAGGTTTTCGGGCAGTTTCCCAACCATACCCCATATTTATTCCTCTTCCTGGTTTAATCAAATTGTTTGCTTTGCTGTATTTGCCGTTGCTAAATCCAACACAAAATCCTCCATTTTCGTTTGATACTAAATCAATCAACTCATCAGATTTCATAATGCTCCAATCAGGTTGAGAGAAACCATATACTCGTAATCTAGCAATTCCTCCATCAGGAAAAATGTTCAGTCTCAAGTGAGTCCATTTTTCATCAGATTATATCGTAATGCAATTTTTTTTTTTATTTAAATTTGCGGTATTTAATTTGGTTAGAGAAACCAGTGTAGTCCATTCCTGAAAACAGAATGTCTTCTTTTCTGTATTTTTAATTCATTACCTCATTAAAAAATAATTTAAAAAACATTACGGGGCTTAAAAGAAACCTACTATAATAAAATAATCGTTAAATAATAATAATAAAAATAACGGTTTCTTTATCGTATTTGAAACCTCCGTTTTTAACAGAGCCATTTTCTGAAGGTCTTCCTTGCTAGCAGCAGAACCAATTTGAGAATTTCGACTAAGAAAGGAACCCTCGTCTGCAAAATTATATACTCTGTAAAGTAGCTTTATGACTTTAAATATCATTATTAGGGAACTGCCTTTTTCCACAAAACAGCAGGAGACTGTCAAATCTTGAGATTTCATATCGGGAGTTTTCTCAAGCCTATTAGGCGAATACGAATATATACTGATTTACTTATCAAATCTATTTTACGTTAGATTATTATTATTATTATGGAATAAGGAAAATATTAATTTCTTTATTTTATAATCATCAAACATCGATTAATGTTATGTCTGCATATTTACATAAGTTTTTATGTGGACAAATGTACCTTTCAGCGATAATCGTGCTGCTTGAATGGAAAATCGTGGGACATAGTTGCCAGTAAAGTAAGTTGTATCCATGAAAATAACTATCATTCTTAAGTGGGTCATCATTCTAAAATCAAAAAATAAGCTATAAATAGTATATGATGCACCAAGGAGGAGAAGAAGGACTTTATTGAGGAGTGTATGTTTTCAGTATATGTCGTAGGCGAGCAAGCACGAGCCCCAAACGAGTGTGCGATCTGGAGACCAGTGCCAATATTCAATATCATATGAATATGGCCGAAGACCTCTTTATACGAAGACCCCTCCCCTGCAGAAGGAGGTCTCGAATTTTGACCACTTATTTGGGCAGTCCGGGTAGCTCGTATCCGCCACCACCAGAGACAGGGGGCTAGTCCTCTAGGCAACTATCAGTCCAGCCCCAGACGACATCCTGTTCGCTAGCTGCTGGGCTGTCTTATGCCTCTTTATAGGCTTAACCCCCACCCCCTCCCCCGACCTTAAGCCGACCTTAAGTATCGTTTTTTAAGGTTATAGGTATGTAAAAGCCATATATATTTATGCCGAAAAAATTATGACGTCATAAATAGGTCATTTTAATCCGAAATATACACAGAAACTCATAGTAGTTTGAAACACTTGCAGCATGCAGGTATGTCCATGTGATAGTTGAAGTTTTAACATCTTACGTACAGTAATTTTTTCACAAATAAATTTTAAAATTAAACAAAATGACTTTTTTCCCGAGTAAGGAAATTGCCAGAGGGGTAACAGTGCGTAGAATCCCTTCCTCAAGCAGATGTGAGGTCGAGTCGTAGTGCCCTTACATACCTATGACGTGGAAAGGGAAAACTTCAGGTTCGCTCCACAGGAATGAAAAACGACCGTATTCATGCATGTGTTATATAAATTAATTTTGTATATAACTTGAAAAATTGTTTTCCCTAATTCAAGCTTTCTCAAAGAGTTCTGTCGCTGATGATTTTTTTAAACAATTTCAAACTGTCTACTGTTAGTGTTACCGAAATATTCGTAATACTAGCCCTAACGCGATACTTGGCCGCGGTTAGTTTCATCTGGCTTCACGGAAAATTCCGTAATATTAGTCAGTGGGAAACAATTTTTAACAAATCCCTGTCTAAAAGTAGGCTATGTTAGGGTCAAAGATCAGAGGATACAATTCAGAAAGGGTGAAGGATGAGAAGGCAAGGGTCATCGTTAAAATCTCAGGGGCAAATATCATTGGTTAAACTCTGGGGTAAAGGTCAGAGGTCAGAGTAAGATCAAAAGTATTACTGATGTGTGTCAAAGGTCATGTGTTAAAGATCATAGGTCCTAGGCTCAAATTTCAGGTTAGAAATTCTAAAAATTAATAATGTTTTATTTAGAGTACATGTAACTTACTTTTAGTAGATTCTCAGCAACAGCAAAAAAATCGTCTGTAGCAAAAAGTATTTTTCCACCACTCCAAAGTCATTTAGCACAGGGTAAATTAATTAGATGATTAATAAGTCATAGGAGTAAGATTTGAATTAAATTTGTTTCTTACCCCGTTTGAAGCCAGTTCATTGTGGTTTACGTAGCTCGGTGTCTCTTCGTCAATAGACATTTCATTTTTATTTGCGATTGCCACATCAAGAATTACGAAATATACAGTTAAAACCCTTAAAACAAAATGATACCTTTGGCATATCCCTAGGATATCTCAGCAGGACATGGGATATCCTAAAAAATGTCCACATGATCTCCCGGCATATATACAATTTTAGCAATTAAAATCAATATTTCTGGAATGAATATTAATTAAAATATGTAGAATGCCTAAAAACATAAAGATTCACAGAAATCCGTTCGATTAAAATCCGCTTTATAAAAATCTCGAATATTCCGTTTCTTTTGAAGTCTATCTCAGAATAATTATAAAAGAATTATTATCGCAAGTTATTTTCATAACTAATAACTGCCTAATTAGAATAAAAAACAAGTCACTTTCTGAAAATTTAAGAATTGGTTGTTATTGAATTTAGAACCTCTAAATTGCGCAGTTTGGAGATCGCACATCTCACTATGAGTATAACGGAAAAATCAATCTTTGCGAAAACAAACAATCTTTCAATATATTCCGCGTCGCTTTACATGATTGAATTTTCCTGGAAGTGACTTAAGAGGAGACTCTACTATTATTGTACTTTATAATGTTACGAGAACTATCGCGCGTTTGAAAGCGCGTGTTTTCGTTCTTCGAATTCTATACTCCATAATTTACATACATTTGAAATATTTTGTAATTGTCTTTGAATGGTAGAAGCCTGAAAGAGCCTAGCTAAGACGGGCTTCCTGGATCCCTGGGTCGAGGTCCTTCCCTGACCGACATACAGTTTTGGAATCGGGACGGGAATGGCCTACGGACCACCTAGCGACCAAGACCTTTCGTTGGTGTGGTGGCCTACGAACGGATATTCATTGAGTGTCTCACTCAATAAGCCATGTGTGTAAAGTGACCTTGCCCGTGTTTCGTTGGCATCAGGGGATATGCAGGAGTCATAACGGCCTCTCGGGAACACCGGATGACCTCCCCATTAATCAGTCTTATCATTGCACGCGGGGCTTTGTAGGGGCGGACCTTTCATTTCCCTAGCTGTTCGTGGGATCACAATGAATCACGCAAAACAAAAACAAAATTTGAAGGAAGAAGCAGGAAGGGGGGGTGTCAGAGGGAGAGAGGGGTTGGTCCCTCTGAATGAGGCTATGGAAACGGAAACGGCCAATGAGTCCCCCAAAAAAGAAAAGCTATCAACGGTTCCCTGAAAAGGAAATTGAGGAGGCAAGCGCAGCAGGCTAGGACAGTGGCTGCGGGGGCTGCAGCATCGGCAACGACGACGCCAATAACCAGAAATTGAGGCCCAGAAGAGAACGAGGGGCTCACAGGACAGCCCAGCAGCCAGCGAACAGGATGTCGTCTGGGCCTGGACTGATATTTGCCTAGAGGACTAACCCCCTGACTTTGGTGGTGGCGGATACGAGCTACCCGGACTGCCCAAATAAGTGGTCAAAATTCGAGACTTCCTTCTGCAGGGGAGGGGTCTTCGTTTTTGTCGCAGTCGGCCAGCGGCTAAAGCTAGGCTACATAATACAATGGCCGAGAGAATGCCCTGGGGACCCAAGGATTTCCGTCCCATCATCCTCACATCTTTCCTACTAAATATGGTGGAAAGACTTGTGGATAGATATATCCGCGATAAGGTCTTATTAAATAGGCCAATTTACAAAGAGCAATAGGTCTATAGGGCTGGTCACTCGACCGAAACGGCTCTAATCGAAGGGCAACTGAAGCAGAAAGACTTCTCGATTGGAACCTTTATGGATATCGAAGAAGCCTTAAACTACACCTCTAGAGAGGTGATCAGGGTGGCCATAATTGCACATGGTGTGCCAATTGCAGTAGTGGAATGGACCGGCCACATATTGGGCAACAGGAACCTTACAACGACTAAGGGGGACCCCTTTACGTGGAACGGTTGACTTGGGATGTCCGCAGGAAGGCGTTTTACAGCCCCTGCTGTGGTGTTTAGTAGTGGGTGAATTGCTTTATCTACTCACGAGTCCGGGCTACGACATTATAGGCTACGCGGACTGTATACTGGTCATCGTGCGTAGCTGGCGCGGCATCTGGGTGCGCTCTTCGGGGTAATGCAGCAAGTACTGGGGATATTGGACTCTCGTGCAAGAAGTCCAAATTATCGGTCAATCCGATGAAAACGGATGCGGCTGTATTCACCAGACGGTTTAAGTGGGGAACTACGACTACACTGAAATTGGGAGGACAACAACTGGAAATCAAAGAACAAGCTAAATATGTAGGAGTCATCTTGGATAAGAAGCTGTTATGGTACGAGCGGTATATACAGCGGTCTGGTCGAGCAGTGTCAATCTGTCCACTGTGAAGTTTCGACTGGAATGAATCAGGAGACTGGTTCTAAGAGGTGTCACTGGTCCCTCGAATTCGATACACGCGATGGCATGGGGGGCACTAGCAGGGTTACAGCCCCTCCATCGCACCATTAAGGCCGTGGTTGCGAAGGCAGTCTGGACTGCCTTCGCAGTCCAGACAGTCAGAAGTGCGGATCCCAACCGATATCGCGAGTAAGCCGACCCTGAGCATGCTACGGAAATAAAGGTCCATTTGCTATCTCTTCGACAAGAAGTATCGTGTTAGCCTATCCATGAGAGAGGAATGGGTTAATAGCGAGGCACATCTGCTTCGTTATGTGGACAAGTGGTTTACAGATGGCTCCAGGAAAAAAGAGATAGCATTAGCCGGTGTGTATCGTAGAAGGAGTGGAATGGGCTTCACAATCCTGGAGTTTTACGCCACAGTCTTACAATCTGAGATGACGACCGTGCTCCAGTGCGCCTACAAGGCACAGGAGTATAACAACAAAAGAAACATTCGTATCTGCTCACACAGCAGGGCTGCTATAATGGCCCTGATTGGAACAACGACTGTGTCACTACTAGTAATATGAGCACTTTGAGGCACTGAACAAACTAGCGATTGAAAATCGAGTGACTCTACTTTGAATCCCTGGACAGGGGTGGCATCAAAAGCGATGAGATCTCGGACAGGCTAGCAGAACTATCAGCAAGAGAAAACTGAACTGGTCCCGAACTAGTTTTAGGCATTTTCAGTAGGTTAGTCGCTGAAGAAGTCAACAGTTGGCTGACCGAGGAACATCAGAAGGAGTGGAGGGTGGCTACTGGCTGCAGATAGACCAAAACCCTTATGGATTTAAATTTAAACCCTAATCGAGCGAAGGAAATACTCAAGCTTGGGAGAAACAAAGTCAAGGTCCTAACAGAAATGTTTATAGGACATGGGAAACTCGGTTATCACAGGCATAGTTAGGGCTCACAGATAGCCCCTTCTGTTGCCTGTGCGGAAAGGATGATGAGACAGCTATTCATATCCTTTGTCACTGCTCCTCGATTGCGGGGAAGCGCCTGGCACTCACGGGCAATAACTGCATCAGCGAGTCAGACATATCGGTCAATAGCTAACCCTCATTCGGAAAATTTTTTAGGAGAACGGAAAAACTGTGTCATTTGTTATTTCCACGTAATTTTTTGTTTGCGTTAACAAAACTGAAAGAAAATAGTATAATCTACAACATATCAAGGTTTCAGAGCAATATTTGTAATATTTCTCCAACTGTGGGCTCTTTAAGTTTCCCGGTGGCTATCCCAAGAGGTATTCAGCGAACATAAAGCGCTAACTCTTAAGCCACGACTAAATTCGTGCTGAATTTAACATACGATTGACACTTTTTCTTATTTTTCTACGCGAAAACCTGATTTGGTGGAATAAATTTTTTTAAACTGCTTTGAAAACTCTCTGTAATAATCATCTTAGTGCAATTCGTGGATATTTTCAATAATTTATTATGTACGCAAAAACGTATCGTAGTGTCCATACGTACCTTTAGAACCGACAGGTAACACCGCAGACTAGTATTCGTTTATTAAAACCTCGCGGGACTTACAACAAATCATGAATCTCTATAAGACTCTGTACGGTGTTAGCCCCTTATGTTCGTCGTCTACGTCTTGGGATAGCCCCTTTGGGAACTTTGTCATTTCATTAAAAATAGTAAAATTCAATTTTTTAACTTTCTGAAGAAAGCACGACATGTGAGAATTGGTCGAAAATAAACCCCCTCTTCAAAATCTTCAAAATTTTGTCAGTTTTCACGTTTCTGTGACCCTCTTCGTGATCATTCAAAATTTTGGATTTTTTCCGAATTTTGAACATTTGTTTTTCTGATTTAAGTCGAGGTGCCGTGGACCACCCCCCTTTAGAGATCCTCGCGTATCTCTTACCGTTTTTTTGATAACACACAATTTTGATTTTGTTTTGAATTTTGAAAGAACTTTCTTTCCCTTTCCCCTATGTTCAATGAAACTAACAATGAATTTCACCTAATTGATAACTAACTCGACTTAAATACACTTATTTGTATTCTTAATTTTGAATTATTATCAACTTATCAAAGCTTGCTCTCGATTCTCGATAGCTGACCTTGCTCTCGGCAGCTGATTTGCTGATTCTGCTGTTACTTGAATTAGATGTCAATGGCTGACTGAATTGACAAATAGGGTTTAGGAACTACGCATGAAGTTAGCTGAAATGCATGTCCTTTTTATAACATGCCAAATTTTGGATTTGGGATATCTTGTGGACATCCTTGGCATATAAAATTAGGATATTGATGGGATATCCTCAGGATATTCTGAGATATCCTTGGGACATTCCAGGGATATCGAGATTTCCGCCCTGTACGATATCAGTCATGATATTCCTAGGATGTGCCCAGGACATCCTGGCAGATAAATGGGTTATCCCGCCGATATCTCATGCTGTGAGGGAAGATTACGTAATATTATTGCATATATTTGAAATTACATTCGCGTAATAAATTAAAGTTTCAGTTGAAGGGTGGTAGTACAGAAGTAGAAAAAACGTTATGTAAAATCTAAATCACCATTTTAAGATAAAACAAAAGTCCAATATCAAGCAAAAGTGTTTCCTAATATAGGCCAATAAAGTTCAATCAGAAAAAATTATCCACTTTGAGGAAGCGGATGTGGAAGTTGAAAATCTCGAAGTGGAAAAGAAATTGAAGTAGGCTCGGCTGCGGATTGCGATAAAAAATGTAATCTTCAGTTTAAATAAAAAATAAAATCATCTCCCGAGACATAGAGTTTTCTAGTGAGGGTAAGAATGTTTTGGGCCAAACATGTTAGCCCATTCCGAATAAATCGTCCAAGAATTTTGAGGTTACAATTTCACAGGCTTTGAAAATGGGTTTTCGGTAGCGATTGAAAATCGAGTTTTCAATTTTTCAAAATTTAAGAATCTTAAATTAGATTGAAATCAAATACAAAATCCCATTTAACGTCCAACACTCAAGTCCATGTATAAATTCTTGAAAATAAAACAAGAATCTTACGATAAAAGTTGGGCAAACACCACAAAATGCTCCTATTGCAATTCCTGAAAACAAAATAAAAATTTGTTTCTTTGGACAAAAATAAAAAATAAAAAAGAGGAAAGAAAAATGAGAAGGCAACCAACCAAATCCCCTTCCTTCTCTTTTTTATTTCTTTCGTCTTTTTTATTCTTATTACTTTGAAACCACAATAAAAAAGCATGGATAATATTAACCAACGTTTCGGTGCTCACACAGCACCCTTATCAAGGTAAGAAAAATAAGAGCAGGTGGGAACAGCAACGAAAATACGATGCTACCTCCTGGACACCTGAGAAACAAGTATGGGTCCAAAGGCTAATCCGTTATGAACAAACAAGAAAGAACAAGTCAAGACAAGAAATAAGAGAAAGTCAAGACTCATGAAAATCCATTGCTAAATGTAATTAATCATACTAGAATAACTTTTGTTTAATTTATCAAAATTTGTTTTTAAATTAATAGACAACTCATTTTCTTTTTTAATATAAAGCATTTCCATGAATTCTCTCTTTCTCTCATTACTTTCACTATGTAAAATTTCAACATGATCCCAGTCGAACTCATGGTCAATATTGATATTCACCAATGGATTTTCATGAGTCTTGACTTTCTCTTATTTCTTGCCTTGACTTGTTCTTTCTTGTTTCTTCATAACGGATTAGCCTTAGGACCCATACTTGGTTCTCGGGTATTCAGGATTTGCCTTTAGACCCTCACTTGATTCTCAGGTGTCCAGGAGGCACCGAAACGTTGGTTAATATTATCCATGCTTTTGTATTGTTGGTTGCCTTCTCATTTTTCTTTCCTCTTTTTTATTTTTGTCCAAAGAAACAAATTTTTATTTTGTTTCCAGGAAATGCAATAGGAGCATTTTGTGGTGTTCTTCCAAATTTTATCGTAAGATTCTTGGTTTATTTTCAAGAATTTATACATTGGTTTCAATTTTTCACTCAAATAAAAACTTTCTTCCGAGGTATGGGGAAGCTATAAATAAGCGTAACCAATTTTCGATACAAACAAATTATTCTGCTTCGAGAAAATCGAAATTTGATGTGACAGTATCGCACTGAGATAGACGAATTTTCGGTGGAAGGACTATAAAAAGAAGAAATTTTTGTTCAAACAAAAGATAATAATTTCAGGAAATAACGATACAGAAGGGAAGAAAAAAACTATTACTACGCTAAAATTTTAACTAAAATTCAACTTTAATTTTTTTGTCACCACATATATTAAAAAATAAGAATTCGGACAAATCTTTTTATCACAACATGTATTTGATTTTTAAGAACTTTTTATGCAATAACCCCATTTTCGGACAATTTTGGTTATTTAGTTCTATACTGCTACCCTTTAGTTGTTGTTTTTACATTTTCATCTGAATGAGAAGGTATTGGTTTTATGCGACAAATGATTTTTACGCAGGTGGGGCATAATTTCTCAAGTGTACCCAACTCGAAAATGAAAGTTGTCTGATCGGGCTAAAAATTGGCATAATTGTAGTCCTATTAGATAGTACTCCTTACACCAAAAATTAAATAATTCTGATTATTATTTATCAAAGTGGAGGGGGTACAATTTTTGGTTTTTCAAGAAAGGCCTTACTTTCAAACATTTGTAACTTTTTTCCTATTGCTTTAAACAAAATTTCACTACAAATGTTTTTATAGATTTTTTCACAAACTTTTTGGTGGTCGTAACGATTTTTAAAAAAAGTCAAAATTTGATCCTAATTTTTGAAAATCAAAAATAAATTTGACTTTTTTTCATATTTCGACACTTTTTTTTTCTTCAAAATAGTTTTAAAAGAAAGCTGAGATTTTTTCCTACAAGATCCCCAATTTTCAGAGTGGCAAATTTATTTTTCTTCGAGTAATAGAACGATACGTAAACAAAATGCCATAATAGAGCTGCTGGCGCGCGATCTCCCCTAGTGCGCTCACGCCGAGGATCTTTGTGCAATGCTTTAGTGCCAGTTTCTTAAGTTATGTAATATTATATGGCAATATTATATGTCTTTCTGATCGATTTCAACAGCTTCAACAGTTGTTTTCTTTGCAGACCTCTTTTGCGGATTCTGTTTTTCGCCTGATATCCTAACAGCTTTCTCAAATTTGGCTTTCAGTAACTCGGTGGCTAAGGCATGATTTTCTTTGCTGCTGAAAAAAACTTCGGTTTCCTTACAGTTACTCTTTGCCCACTGAAACAAAACATGGGGAATGAGTATGTGATGTTTCGGAGAACATTGTAAGCTTCAACGTACTGCTTGTCTCTATATTCGCTTCTATACTATCACATACACCCTTACCGTGAGATGTACCATGTAAATGCCATTCAACTTGGATACCAAAATCTTCTACATGGGCTCGGAGATTAGCAAAGCTACTCTT
>CAKNWT010256632.1:0-14063 GCA_932066315.1 Andricus coriarius
ATGATTGGAACCCGGGTGCCATACATCCCTGCGTGCCCGGGTTAAACCAGCCCTGATCCCTTTATACAATTCAGTACAAATAGGTCCTTGGTTAGTTTTTGCTATTCCTATTCAAAACCAGCAAGTCTTCCACCGACATGACTTACCTCTATTTCTTGTAACCCTACTCGCGAGGACAATATCCGTGAGTTCGAGTTTGTGGATGATTCTTCCAAGACTCCTGATAGAGCTTGCCCTTAAGAGTGTAATTCGGCTTGGCAACATTCTCGAATTTGGGACACGGCTGAAACTTTGTCGCCTGACGAGTAACTGGCCCCTTCCAGTTTATAGGATTTGAGGCGTTTTTCATATTTTCCCTGCCATTTAGCTGCGATTTTAATTCTAAGCTGGTTTTATGTATCAGCTTTACCTCCTCGATCATCTCACTTAAGTTCTCTCCATAAAGAAAACTTACAGAATTAATTTTATCGAAGAGAGCTCTGAGATCTTTGCTTAGGCCTGGCGAGATATAAGCTTTCCTGGAAGCGGACTCAGCATAATGTTGATGAGCCAGTAATTTTCCTATGTCACTTAGAACTGTCAGTGATTGAATCTTTTCTGGATTCTCTGCTGGATCATACAGCATATCGGAAGTCTATACTCCTAAAGCCGACAGAGCCGATCCAATTATATTCTGCGGTTCGATGCAAAATTTGCCTCTCTTGGCTGCTGTCGCAGTCAAAACTTCTTGCATCTCAGCATTCAATTTAGGTGCTTCCAAGAGACAATCTCCAGTCCTTGAGTTTTTTAGGAATAGTTCGTGAAGCTCTTCCTTTTTTAACCCAACCTTCAGGAAATCCTTCCATTGGACGTTTAAAAGTGGATGAAGTTTTAACTCTTTTTTTATTTCTGCGCCAGAGTCTTGACCAAGAGCTTTGACGTCTGCTTCGCACACCGGATTTTCTTGACCTTTGGATGTTTTTTCCCGTAATTTTTCAGGATCGTCGCTTGGGATAGCCCTGCAACGTCTGGCGCCACATTGATACCCTTGCTGTCGTCTGGTAGAATTTTAGGAAAACTCTGATCACCATTTTGGTTCGGCGATGGCGTTTCTGGAAGAAGGTTATGTTCTTTTCAGTCATAGGTCAGATTTGTCAGTGCCTTACAATGCATGCTCTCTCTGCCTTAATAATCGATTTTGTCCTACCTCTAGTGTAGGCTCAATCGAAAAAAGTTTTAAAAATAGCCCATGCCCTGTCTCTCGTACAGGTTCTTTTAGGATTAATTATATTGAAGAGGGAAAACATCACCTTCAACGGAAGTCGCCGACCCTTGCCTAGAATATCTCCTTGGAGTTTGCGATCGCCTCCACGAGCGTTCTCTAGATCTCAAATCCCGTGTGGCTCCGGAGGAACTTAAACGCCTTCAAGGTGTTCTCGATCGTCTTCTAGATCTTGAACGTCTCCGAGATGATTTTGATCGTCTTCGCATCGATCTCGAACGCCTTCGCGGTGATCAAGATCGTCTGCGAAGGTGTCCTTGATCGTCTCCTTGAAGAGCCACGATATTTACCGTCACCTTGCCTCAGGTTTCGGCCCGGCTCGTTGTTAGCGAAGTAAACTTAAACCTCTCGGAGCCTCTCTTGCAGTATTTTGACGTAATTCGAAACGTCCATCGTTTCGTATATCGTTCAAATCCCAAATTTATACACTTTCAAAAAATATATATACTTTATTTTTGATAAATAACCAATAATTCGCGAACGCTGATGTCGCACATTTCACACCACGAAATATTATGAGCTGGAAAGCATGTAGAAGGGAACACGGAAGGTGTTTTTTTTTTAGTTAAATGCTGTAGTGACACCTATCGAACTAGAAGTAGTACTATATACGTAATCTTGAGAACGAGAAGAAATATAATTATTGTTATATGAACGAAAAAATTGGTTTCTTCTCACAACAAGGTTGGCTTTTTTTTTATTATTATACTATTAAGCCATTTCCCTTTCGGGGTAGGCCTGAATTGCTCAGTTGGAAAGTAGTAGAGTGTGCATGGGTATATAGGTATAGGGTAGGTAGGTATATAGGTGTAAGGTATAGATATTTTAGATTGATCTAGAATTCTCGTGTTGGATTTAATTTAAAAAAAAACTATTAGATAAGTGTACAATAAATTTATTTTAACGAAAAAAATATTAACAAATGATTCAACTAAAACTACGTATTGGAAAAATTTTTGTCGAATCAACAAAAATTTGTTTGAAACAACAAACAATCGAATATTGCTGAATCAACCTAATTTTTTTCACAGCCGATTTCAATATAGAGATTCGACATAACTTCACGGGTAATAACGCGTAATAACGCATGATAACGCATAATAATTAAAAATAATTTGTAATAGTCGCGTAATAGCGAATAGAATTTTCGTTAACGCTGTATTTTTGTTGAATTTTTTGCATACTAGATTCTCCGCATTAAAATTCTAAGATTCTCAAACTCCTCGATTTTTCAATTAAATGTTTTGTGCAATGATATATAAAAATATGTTTTTTTTCATTTAGAAGAGAATCGCTTAAGTAAACTCGCTTTTGACCAGGATCAATGCATGTATGCATAAGAAACATACATAATTAATTGAATGTACAAGTTAATTATTATGAATAATTTATATCAAACAATACTTCAGGATAATAGTGCGCAAATGTTTAAAACACTGTCTTCTTACCTAAAATGCCTTATGGTTTGTATTGGATTTGTAACTAGTCATGACTTATCATCACAGGTCAATAATTGATATTGTTATAAACAATTTTATCAGTCAATTTTAATTGTCTACACAGAATATATTTAATTGCTTATAAGAAATATATTACACAAATGCCCCAAAGGAACGTTTATTCGTAGAAATTTTCGTTTTCTTCAATAAGTTCGGTCGCAAGCAAGCTAATACTGATATTCAATTAAGATTTTTTTTATAAATGATTTATTTAACGTCGCATCTACATTTAGGTAATGAGCGACAGGTACGATATATATGTAAGTTATGATTTTTACAAGCTAGATTTATAGGTGTATGTTTTGTTAATGTAGAATTGTAAATGGATACATTGCAAATGAAGGTGATACGGTTCTTCGATTTGTGTATTGCTAGACTAAATGCCTTGTATTTTTCCTTTATATTAAGGAGGTTATATTGGCCTCTTTAAAAAAGTTAATCATTTTTTTAACTTCGTTATGTATCCCTAGAGTTTCTTGGAGTGAGTTTGGGATTTTGAGTTTACGCCGAATATCACTAAACTTTGTACATTCGATAATTAGATGATTGACACTGATTACACAGTTACAATGGTCACATTCTGGAGGGTCTGATTTATCCAGGAGGTACGTGTGCGTAATCTTGGTATGTCCGATTCGGAGTCTGGTGAGGAGAACTTGTTCTCTTCTGGTGAGTGTTTTCCATGACGGGTAATTTGGAATCTTCTTCTGGATAGTTGGAACGTCATTCTGAGTTTTGTTGTTGGTTTCTCTCCAATATTGGTGGGCGATTCTTTGAACGTAGTTTCTGGCATCTGGTAAGGATTTTCGTAGGTTTTTCTCCTCGACTGGTAGCGAAGTTGCGAAATTGGCCAGTATGCCTGCTTGTTCATTCCCGTTGATATTTTGATGTGAGGGGATCCATATGGCCGTGATTTGTTTATTTAGTTGCAGGCATTCAGTATAGTTTTTTTGGATTTGTTGGATCCTATGATCGTAAGAATTTCTAGTTTGGGTGGCTTGGAGACTACTTAATGAATCACTGAATATTGCGAAATTACAATCAGGTGGAATTTTACATAATTCGTATGCTTTCATAACAGCCAAGATTTCTGCTGAAAATATACTGCCCGAGTTTGGGAGACTAAAGTAGCATTCTTGATCTCGTGAGTAAACAGCGCATCCCACTCCTAGATCCGTTTTAGATCCGTCAGTAAAGAGATAGGTTGAACTGCTGTAGCTTTGTTCGGTGTTTTGGTATAATTGTTGCCATTGATTTGCAGCGATATCTTTTTTCTAATTTTTCGTTAGCTTGAGGTCCAACTTTGGAGGAAGCAGAGACCAAGGAGGGTCTTGGCTAAGGACATTGTGTTGGATTGGGGGTAACTTGGTTGATGTTACCGTTAAGTATTCTTCTAATATTTTTCTTATAGGTTTTAGGAGACGTGGTCCTAAATTGGTTTGTTCTTTTGGATTCTTTGAGAAGAGTAGTTCATGGGTTGGGTTTTCGGGGGTTGCTGCTATCGAGACTGCTTGTTTTAAGGTGAGTTCGAGTTTTCTGTTGCTTAGAGAGGGTTTGTTTATTTCTAGTCGAACTTTTTTATTTGGGCTAGTGTGGAAAGCTCCGCAACATATTTTTTGACTGGTGTTATAGGTGAAATCTAATAGTGCAAGGGTACCTTTTTTGCTGAATTTTAGATTGTGGACCCGTAGTCTAATTTTGATCTGATGATGGCTTCGTAGGTTTGTTGTAGAACGCTGAGATCGGCTCCCTAACTCCTATTAGCAAGGATTTTGAGGATTTCGATTCGTTTTTTGCAATCATCTTTTAGTTTGAGTATATGTGGTCTCCATGTTAACTTTTGGTCAAATAGTAGACCTAGTAATTTGATTAATGTTACTCTCTTGATGTCCTGTTTGTCTAACTGTAAAGTTGGGGTTATTTCTGGAATTTTTTCGCGGGAGAAAATTATATACTCAGTTTTTGTTTGAGAAAATTTATATCCATTTTGTAGGGACCAATCCCATATTTCGTTTAATGTGTATTGTAGGGCTTTCACAGTAGATTCGAAGTTCTTTCCTTTACAGTATATGGTCAGGTCATCTGCAAATGTTGTTGATCCTACTGGTTTATCGATTCTGCGTATGACGTCATTGATTGAGATGAGAAAAAGGGTTGTATTCATGACTGATCCTTGGGGTACTCCGTTTTCCAGGGTGAATCTATTGGACAGTTCACCATTAACTCTAACTTGGATGTACCTCTGGTGAAGATAGTTTTTGATAAAAGCTAACAGATAACCGTTAATTCCTTCTTTTTCCAGGGTTTTAATTATTTGGTGTCTCCATGTCATTTCATATGCTTTCTCAATATCTAAACACACTGTTATTAGGTGCTGATTATTAGAGAATGCTTCACTGATTTTAGTTTGGAGGTTAATAAGTGGATCTAGGGTGTATCTTTTATGTCGGAATCCACTTTGTTGGGGAGCGAAAAAATGCTTTTTTTCTAGATACCACCTGAGTCGAGTGTCAACTATTTTCTCGAATAGTTTGCACATTGTGCAGGTTAGAGCGATTGAGCGATAATTTATTGGATTCGTGTGGTCTTTTCCAGGTGTCGGGATCGGAATGACTATTGCTTCTTTCCATTGCTATGGGAATTTTTTATTTTTCCAGATCAGGTTGAATATTGAAAGACGGTAACTTTGTCCAGAGTTAGGTAAATTTTTATAGAAAGAATAAGGGATTCCATCAGGTCCAGGACTTTTGCCTTTTGAGTTATTTATTGCATCTTGGATTTCTTCCCATGTTAGTTCTGAATTGATTTCTGGGTTTGGTGGATCGTCGCCGGTTATCTCTAGAGAGGCATTGGTTTCTTCTGAGATTTTGGATGATCTAAATGTTGGATGGTAGTTGTCGTTGCTGGAGTTTTTTGAAAATCCTTCTCCAATTAGGTCAGCCATTAATTTAGGATTAGTCGTTATTGTTACATCAGATTTTTTAAGCCAGATATTCTTGTTGTTGAAAAGTTTCCTGTTATTCTTCTGATTTTATTCCATATAGAGCCTCCTTACACCGTACGCTAGTTGCTGGCTTAAACTGCTTAAGTGGGGATGAGCGTAGCTGATGCTTAACTCTGGAGCATGGGAGGGAGTAGAGAGCAAGCGCCCAGTCTCTCTTCCTCTCATGCGCCAAGGTTACGTCTCAGTTAAGCTTATCCCCACTCTGCCCCCACTTAAGCAGTTTAAGCCTGCGAATAGCGTACGGTGTAAGAAGGCTCGTAGTCGTCGTAGTTGATTGATTATAGAGTGTAGTGAGGTAATCCGTCCACGATTTTCTGCTGCTCTGTAAGTAGGTTCGACGGGCTGCTGCTCTTAGTTTCTTGAATTTTATTTTATTTTCTAAAGTATTTTTCTTATTCAATTGATTAAATGCTTGATTTTTTTCTGCTCTAGCTTTTTGACAGTGTTCGTTCCACCACGCTGTGTGATTCATTCTATTTGTAGATGTTGTTTTGCCCATAGCTTTGTCAGCTGCTTTATTTATTATTGAAGTAAAGTTTGAAACAATTTCGTCAATTTCGAGTTGTGGGTCAAATTGTGTATTTTCCTGGGATTTTAATTCTTGGTCGATTATTTCTTGGTATTGATCCCAATTGGCTTTTCTGATGTTCCATTTTGGAAGATATGTTGATTGGGGTTCTGAGCTGGGAATTGTGATTTTGATTAGGTAATGATCACTATCATGTAATAGACCATTTTACCTATCGGAAAGTTTACTGCACATGTGCAATGTACTTTCTGTTGTACCCAGTTGTTGCGATCATCGTTGTTCGTTCAACGCAGTGTAAACAGTTTGATTTAATTTTTAAATTAATGTGACAAGTAACCGAGAAAAATTTCAAAGTGAAAATGAATGTCAATTAAAAAGGAAGTAAGGGAGCGTGTATGCGTTGCATGTATGGCTTGTGCAAAAGTGGTAGTCGTACCAAAGCATACAAGGAACATAACCTCTTCTACTTCATACGTGTCCGAAACCTTGTTTACCATACAGAAATGGTCGTATTAGGAAAGAAAACTTCAAGAAACATTTTGAAAAATGTAATAATTGCTTAAAATGTAAAACTTGGGTTGAAGCATGCGGCCGTACAGATGTCAAGTTCAACTCCGTTGATAAAGTAACTCACAGACATTACATTTATTCTTTACATTTTGTGCCTGTCCGGCTAGATAATCCACTGTACGATAATACTAATTTAACACCTAATGAAAAAAGGAAATACCAGGTAGGAAGCAAAAAGTACAATTAGTAAATAATAAAAGGGGTGGTGCATAAATTACGTAACATATTTTGGGTGGGTTTTTCTAGGCTGTTAAAAATTTAGTTTTCCCCGTTGAATATTAATTATTTTAGTTACAAATTCGTTTCTTTGTTCGAAAACTTAACTATTTTGTTGAAAATTGATAGAAAATTAATCTTCCTGGTCGAAAATTTAACTGTTTGGTTATAATTTATGTTTTTTTGAAAATTATTTTTTGTTGTTGTGAAGAATGCACATGTTTGGTTGAAAATTAATTGGTTTAAATTCAGGATTCAAGTTTGTATTTTGAAAATTGGTCTGTTTTGGGTAAATTCAACTGCTTTTGATTTAAAATAAAATTTTTATTTATTTTATTATTAACTATTAGATTTTTTGTTAAAAATGTTGTTTAAAATTAAGTTTTTTATTGCAAATTAATATTTTCGGATTTAAAATTCAACTGTTATGTAGAAAACTCGTCTTGTTATTGAAAATTCGACTTTTTTGGTAGAAAATTAATTTTCTTGATTGAAACTTGAATTATTCATTTAAAAATTTATGAATATTGTTGCAAATTCATATTTTTAGTAGAAAATCAATCTTCTTGGTTGAAAATTCATATATTTGGTTTAAGGTTGATGTATTTTATAGAAAATTCGTCTTTTTGATAGAAAATTAATCTTCTTGGTTAAAGATTCACCTTTCTAGTTAAAAATTCAATTATACTTATATTTTCTTCTGTAACAAATTTGGCATTTTCCGAATATTTCGGCCGTGAAGCAACAGACTATACAGTAACTGTTTTTTCCCATTTTCTTCCCAAAACACTACCAATTTTATTTTAAAATAATTATGTTACTTAAATCCTTTTTTTAACTTCAATATTTGTTGCAATCACAATAATATAATTAAAATTTAACAATATGAGAAACTCATAACCTACAAACCTGTTCACAAGTTCAGCTTTTTTACCACTGTTAGTTTGTTTCCGGAAACTTAAACACCGTCTCAATTGAACAACACTATGTTTATCTATTGCACACTTGCCCAATTTCGCACCCGGAACACCGTCTTCATTCAATTTGACTCCGACAAAAGGTATTGTATACATTTTTTGACAATTATGAGCGCAACTCTCATATTACGCGGGTAGCCCGTGTGACAGCCGCACATGCGCAAATAAACTTCCGATAGTTAGGTAAAATGGTCTATTCATGGAGTGTTTCCCATTTAAGTTTTGGAGCTATCTGTAGACTACACAAGGATAGGTCTATGGAACTGAATGTGTTGTGTGCGATACTGTAGTGGATTGGAGAATCATTGTTTAGGAGGAATATATCTGATTTTTCTAAGATATTTTCTATTTTTTCCCCCTGAAGCATGTTTTGTTATTTCTCCAGAATCTGTTTTTGGCGTTGAAATCTCCTAAGAGTAAAAATGGTTTGGGTAATTGCTGAATTAGGTTTTCTAACTCTGTCTGTTCTAGTTCATTACTATTGGGGAGGTAAATGTTGCATATGCGCAGTTGTATGAGAGTAGCGATTCCGTTACGGGTTTTAACAAATTGTTCATATCTTGTTAGATTTCCGTAAATTTTATCTTTCAAGTTTGTTTCTTGTAAGAAAATGATTCCTGGATTCAGTTCTTTAATGATGACTTGTAGTTCTTTCAGGTGGGTGCAAAATCCATTTAGATTCCATTGTAGTATGTCCGTAATTATTATTCGTCGAAATTATCTTCAGATTCTATATATGATGGGGAGTCTGCGTCTTCTGATTCGGATGGGACTGAGTCTGCTTTGTGAGTTTCAAGTTTCTTGAATTTTTTTATTAACCTTGTGTAACGCACTTTCATTTTTCGTTCTAGTAATAGGATATACAGTGCTCCTTCTGAGTAATACCGCATCGGGGGAGTAGGGGAGTAACTGCTGCGGTCGAGCTATGCCCCACTCTAGCTCCGCGTTTCCGTCCGACGAGTTTAGTTTCGCTCCTTCTGAGAAGTTCCACAAAAAACAACGGAAAACCGTTGTGCCAAAACTTCTTTTCTCTCGATTTCTCTTGTAAAAAATCGAGTTAATTTTTCACGGAATTTCATATAGTTCATGAAATCTTTGAATAAATTATGTTTTCATTCTCAAGAACGCTAAAACTGCTTTCCATTCCAATATTGTTGTACGTTTTCACGTATAGCCAGAATTCTCCCTTGTTTTTTTTTTCATGAACAGCACAGAAAACTTGTTTAATTTTGGTTAAAACAATATTAAGAATAATTAATTGGTACGTAGGTTTACCAATATTTATAATTGGAATTATTCACGTGAATTTGATGCTCGTGGCAGAGCAGCGATGTCTGTGTTTCGAGCGGTATTACTCAGAAGGAGTGATTCGTATCTCATGCGGAACGGGACGGTGTGCTGGAGGAGGAAGCATTCGAACAAGATGAGGGGCCTCTACAAATTCTCGCAGACAGTCATGCAGGGTTTCCCTGACTGCTATTCGAGTTCTTCGGTTCTGAATCACGCACTTATTCAAATTTTAAGTCTTCAAAAATATGAAGAGTTTTTTTATAACCATTTCATGACTGTATACATTTTTACATTCTCATCATAATGAGAAGGTATTGATTTTATGTGAAAAAATGACTTTCGTGGATTCCATCAAATGTCGACGTTTTGAGGCCCCCTGAGTAAGAAAAAATAGTTTTTACGTCGGTTTCTATCCGTCTGTCGTTGTCGTCGTCGTCGTCTGTATACTCGATATTTTTTAAGGACTATTAAAACAACCTTTTGAATTTTTTCGAAAAATCAAAAAATTAAATTTTTTTCGCACAAAGAATAATAAACAATCAAGAATTCCATTTGCGGTCAAACTATGCAAGGTACAGAAAAAAATGAATCTGCAAAAATTGTTGCCTCAAGAAGGATCTACAAATTTCTTATAAATCATTTTTTGATAGGATGCGTAGTTTCTGTTTTATTCGTCAAAAAAAAAAATATTAAAAATTAAATTTTTGAACAAACGACGCATGCTATGGAAAATATGAATAAACAAAAGTTGCTCTTCCGAAAAAGATTAAAAACTCTTCCAAATTTGTCTACAATAATTTTTTAATATGACGCGTAGTTTTAGTTTTAATCCTGAAAGATAACAAAGTAAAAAAAAATTAATTTTGTTTGGAAAAACGACACAAGAGACGAAAAAAATGACAAACAAAGTTGTTCTACCAAAAAATATCTTCAAATAGTTTATGAACTTTTAGTATAAAAATATATAAAAAATAAAAAAATTAACTTTTTGGAAAAAAGGACACAAGCTACATTAACATTTTATTTAAAAAAGTTGTTGGCCTAAATTATATCTACACATTTTTTTAAGACCACATTACGTTACGATGCGTATTCTTAGTTTAAATCGTAAAAAATAACATTACAAATTAATTAAAAATAAATTAAAATGATGGAAAAACGACACAAGTTGCAATAAAATGTTTAGTAACAATTTTTTTTAAATAGGATGTGATTTTTTCAAATTATAAAAACAAGACAATGAAAATAATTTTGTCTCAATGCCAATGCACGCTATGAATTGTAATAAGATTGAAATGATACATTTTTTAGGGTAGCTGAGAATAAAATTTAATTCAAAATAAGAAATAAATATTAAAGTAATCAAGAAAAATAAAATGTGTACATTATTTTGCACTATCTGAATAAGCAGCCCTAGACCGAGGTACAGAAATAAATATATGTAATATACACTTGATATAGTAAAGTTGAAAATAATGTAGAAAAGTTCGCATTTACGATAAAATCGAGTGCGAAGCACGAGCCATGTGATGAGAATGTGTTGGTTAAAGCCAAAGGAGGTTTAACAAAAGAGAATGCACAATCACCAAATTACAGTTGTTGATGCTTTGACCTTTAATTTTAAAAGGCCTGCGCACAAATGTGGGGAAAATACAAAGACCGAGCACGTAGCGCGAAGTATACACTTTATCGAGCGCGAAGCGCGAGAACCAAAAATCGCGCGCCCTAGGCGCGCTCAAAGTTTCGAGCGAAGCGCGCGGCGAGAATGTGCCCGCGCGGCGGGCAGATTTTTTTTGTTATAAGTCTGATAAAAATGCCAAGACTGTTATTCCTTGACTGTGCTTGAAAACTTCCATGACTTTATATGATTTTTCCATGAAAACTTATAACATCTTTATAGAAAGTATACGAGACTTTATAAAAATGATGGCCCGTCCAAAAGTCCAGCACTAATCTAGTAAATTTTCCAAGACTCATTTTTTCCGTGTAGGAAAGTCTGTCAGGTTTACAAAGCACAATAGTAAAGACATTCTTCCTATATTAATTCTACGTATTTCTAATTTTTCCCATAGAAAATAGGAAATACTGCCGTGGTCGGAGAAAAATATATACATATAACGCAAGAGTTGTAGCATTTTCGGCCCCCGATCAATTGGTGACCTTGACCTTGACTTTGCCCAAGACCTTCACTAGGAAATTTTCTTAAAAAATGCATGCCAGTCAAGTCATCCCGCTATACATTGTTTGTCCTTGCTATGACCTTCCCAGGTCAAATTTTCGATTGGTCAAGGTCATATGTCGACGTAAAATTTATCACTCTCTCAGTTCCCGGGATCAAAACTAGGGGTACCCATTAAAAAAAAAAATTTAATTTCGAAATGGCCAGGAAGGTCATGGTCTAAATCAAACTAAAGGTCACCATTGAATTCCTCGTTGAAAGTTACTACTTCAAGAATGACCTTGACCTCCCTGGAAAATATCTTACCTGAGGATATATTCAGCCGGTCCGCGACTTTTTAGACACCCGATATATTACAGTTGCACCCATTATAAATTTTAGATACACTCGGAAAAAGATTTGGTTGAATGAACAAAATTTTTGTTGAATCAATCCTAGAATATGGTTGTTATATGGACAAAAAAATATTTGTATGACCCAAGACAATTTTTTGGTTATTAAAATTTGGTTGACTATACCATATATATTTTGGTTAATCCAAGCAAATATTTTATTTGATCCAAATAAAACTTTTGGTTAATTTAAGAAAATATTTTGCTCCATTCAAGAGAATATTTTAGTTATTTCAAGAAAGTATTTTTGCTGGTTTAAGAAAATTTTTGGTTGATTTAACCAAATCTTGTAGCTCATCCATCTAACCATAAAGGAAGGACCCATCACAATTTACATTGAAATGGCTTACCATGGAATTGAGTCATCTTGTGTGAATTATTTAGTAGTTTCCTTAACTATACTAAATATCACAAGACGAGACAATTCCACGACAAGACATTTGCAACATTAATTGTGCAGGATCCTTTGGTTATTTGATTTACAAAATCGTTCGGCTGTTTTATAAAAAACTTAATCATGCAGTCTTAGATAATCCAACAGATTCAAGTAATCTTGCGTATTTTTCACATAATCACTTAATCCCAATCGATTCTGTTCCCGGATCACTTATTCTGATAAGAATCGCCGAGATGAAAACGCAAACGGATTATATTTTTATGTTTCTAGCGACACGATACGAACTCTCGCACGTGCCACTCAGAAAAAAGTTTGGTTGATTGAACAAAAATTTGGTTAGATCAAACAAATAAATACATTCCTATACGGTCAATCAAATGTTTGGTTGATTCGAACAAATTTGTTGGTTAATAAAGTTTGGTTGATCCAACCAAATATTTTGGTTGATACATACATTTGTGTGGGTCTCTTTCACCACTTCTAGATTTTGAGGTTAGATTGCCTGCATCGGTGTGAATCATGCGAACTAAAGGCGTTGACGTTCACAATGTTCTGCATACAGATGCAGGACCCAGTTTTTTAATAAAGTTGACACTGTTAGTGTCCAGTTCGTATCACTATTTTTTTTTACAAATTCACGACACATCGTACGATGTGTCAATTAAATAATTACTTTGAATTTACCAAATTAGTTCGTTGTGTTTTTTTTAAATAACCAAGGGTTTATTTGCGCTGACCAAATTTTTTAGTTTCAACAAACAAAGTAGGTTGAACAAACCGTTTTGTTCAATCAACTCAATCTTTTCTCGGAGTGTGGGCTGTCATCTTGAATTGGAGTATACGCGATCGTATTAAGTTCATGCCTGGGGGGAGGGGGGGTTTGAAAAGGTATATACCATTTTACACATTTTTTATTATTTTATATATTTTGCAATCTATCAAATATTAATTAACAATTTTAAATTATTTTTGCCATTATGAAATTGCATACTTTTTATAGTTAAGTCAGAAAATCCTGGGGGGGGGGCGATCGCTGGGTTCGCCACCATTGTAGATCCGCGCGTTATTATTTGTTAGATCCAACCAAAAATTTGTATAGACTCAATAAAATATTTTCTAAAATCAACAAAATAATTCAACCAAAAACTCTGATTGACTGAAGTAAGCGAACTTGGCCAAATTAACCCAAATTTTGTTTATTTATCGAAAATGATTTCTAAAATCAGCCCAATAAGGTCAACGAAACGATTACCATATAACAACCATATTCTAGGGTTGATTCAACCAAAATTTTGTTCATTCAACCAAATCTTTTTATGAGTGCAGAAGCACTAATAGCAATTAAAGAAAGTGGAACGTGAAATGAGACGATATTGCTAACGTTTTACGAACGCCACACCGTGCCGTATACTAGGTACAGCTACCAATTAGGCGACTAATAAGTCAGTACCTCCTCTCGCTGCTAATTAGAGTTCCAGGAAAGTCAGCTATCTTCTTCCTGACAATCAAGCCTGCGTATAATAGGAACTCCTTATTGGCATACCGCTTCGAGGCGTGCCGGTTTTGTCATTATTATGTACAGGTCACCATGCCATTTTTTCACTTTACTTCCAATCCCAATCTGCCCAAAGGCAACATGTAATAATTTTTTTAATGCATTCGACGCCCTTTCATCGACGTTGCGAGAATCTAAATTGAACGCAGAAATTCTAACGGAATCAATTCTTTCAAACATCTTTTGTTGTCTCA
>CAKNWT010256657.1:0-11947 GCA_932066315.1 Andricus coriarius
ACATTGTTCACGTACAGTTTCATTATCTAAATACTTCTCTCTTAAAGACTATCAGAGCGATTCTATTACTGTTTCCAAAAAGTATTATACTTTTTGGCCTAGACAAAATTTGTCTTATACTTCCCGTCACTTGGATTCAATGCACAGAGGTATAAGAAAAAATAATGGTTAACTTGTGATGCTAATTATAATAAACAAATTGTATTAACAAATAATCGACATTAGGGGATATTCGTCTGTAAAGTATATTTATGCTCTGAAATTGCTTGCTTTCATCGTTATGATGATACGTGTCCATTAAAATTTAAGATTGAATGTTAATAATTAATTCTATAAACAAATTATATAGACAAATCGTTTTTTCCTCTAGTCTTAATGATTTTTTCTAAAAAAATGTTACCATCCATCAATATTTGTTTATTTTATAAACAAATTCACGTATAAGGCATTTTTGAGCGAAAAGGAATCGCTTTTTCTTCTGACCTTACTGAAATTATATTCCCAATAGTGTTTTCGTAAAAAGTTTGCTATGCATTAATATTTGTTTATTTGACAAACAATTTATATAAACAAATGCACATTTTAGGCGCTTTTAAGCAAAAAGCGATAGTGAAGATTTCCACAGGATCCACCCTCTATCTCTCACCCATGACAAATAACTACATTTAGACACATATAACTTTTTCTATCAGATTTGTTCAAGTTACCATATTTCACAGTCCATTATTAAGAAACTGCGGACATCTGCGCACCTTCTTCACCCTCTGCATGACATCGTTATTCTAGTTGATCGGTGTCTTATTTCCCAACCGTACAGTCACTGTCGTTAATTGTCACATAAACAAGAATTTCCTTTAAAAGCGGGATTCCACCGATTTTTAAAGGGATTACAATAATTATTCCTTAATTTAATTCAATGTAAAAGTTTCTTTCATTACTAGCTGTTGCGATATTGAACTTTTTGACAGTTTTTCAATATTACAGAAATATAATTACCATAACCGTACTCGAGTATTGATGCATCTTCTGCTCCGATCGTATATGGAGAAGGAAGGAAGAACGGCAAATTAGGAGTCCAAACTCTCTTTTGTTCCTCTCGAAGGAATTAAGTTTCTTTCAACTACAAATTAATCCACTATCTCTCGTTCCTATTTTTCCGCCTCTCTCTCTCTCTCTCTCTCATTCCCCTCATACGAACGGTATTTTTAATTTCGACTATTTTCACTAATTTATTTCGAAAGAATGAAGTTCCACTGACAACGTTTTCAGTCCTATCACCCTTTTATTTGTCAATGAAACGTGTCCAAAATTATAAATTTTCAACATATACAATTAGTTGACAACAATTATATCAATAAAAATATATTTGTAAAGTTTTTTAATTAAAAATAAAAAACCTATAAATAATAATGCGGAAAACTCTAAAATTTTCACAATCCAAACGAAAAATAAATGAGTAAAAAGTTGACAATATAGATCTAAGGTAACTCCTTAAATAACAAAAATTCTTAACGTGATTTCTACACTGTAAAAAAAGCTTTGGTGATATTTATAATCAACTAGTAATTATACGTGCAGTGTATTTTCAAATTACAATGCATAAACTGATTAATTTACGATACTACAGTATTTATTTGCATTCTAGTGTGATTTAACTTCAGGTCACAATGTGAAAATAGAACGAGGGTTGTTCCATTTGCAGTCGACTGTAAAATTACTACGTCCGATGATGGAAATTATTCGATTGGCGTGGGACATAGTATGTTTACGTAAGATGATAATTTTACTTAAGACTTCAAGTCTACGAAAGTATATGTAAATTTTGACTATGTGTGGTTTTCTGTCGCGAGGGAGTAAGTCCGCCCTGACGAACGCCGCAAAATTATGTGCATGACGTAAATTTTGACCATTCGGGACTCTGGGGTATGACCTTGTTTTGCACGTTATGTCAAAGATAATCTTTGATTATGTCGCGTTGAATATGTGAAAATAATTTGTTCATTCACTCGATAAAAATGAATTTTTAAATTTGTGTGTGAAAAGTTGTGAATAATAGCAAGGTGGCTGTAGGTTAAAGAAAAACTGCAAATCAGTGAAAAGTCAGGGAAATTTGATAATCAGGGAACGTTAGGAATAAGTCAAAGATGAAAAAGATATTGAAATTTGAATCACCGAAAAATTTTTGGGGAACGAAACCTCTAAATATCTTTTCGATTATAAAAGCTGAAGACAAAATTCAACGAAATTTCGGAGATTTCCGATCCGTACCTAATTTCACGGTCGACGACGGGAAAACGTCCTGCATGTATTTCTTTATGGCGGACTCAGGTTGAGAACAAAAGTATGTATTTTTACAGAATTCTGCTTATTTACTATGTGCCACACCGATCGAATTATTTCCATCGTCGCAGGATGTAAATTTACACCAACTTTTTTTACAGTGTAGATACTAGAGAGATCGAAATCAGATACTTTTTCAGATATACGCTTTGCATAGCAAGGAGTTATGTTTATGTCATGATAATAAAGATACTTTCTAATTTAACTTGTAACTCAATTTTTTACAGAATTAAGTAAGCATATCTTTGCAATTACTTTTTTCTATGATAGCTAAGAAAAGTCTCTCTCATTGTAAATTGCAAGTTTACCAGAATTAATAATAATTTAAACAATTTTCATTAAAAAAATTTAAGTTCGGCTATTTTTAACAAATATGCTAAATTTTTTTACAGAATAAGCTAATACAATTTTTCCAATTACTTCTTTGTATGATGCTTGGTAAATTTGCAAGAATTATTAATTATTTAGACAGTTTTCATGAACAAATTAAGAGATCGGTCATTTTTTAAACGAATAGGATCAATTATTTTAGGGAATCAAGAAATAACGTATTTTCAATCAATCTTTTCTATGACACTTTGCAAATATACAATAGTTATTAATTATTTTAACAATTTTCCTAAACATATTCAGAGTTTGTCTATTTTTACAGGAATAGGCAGAATTTGTCTCCGGAGTCAACTAGGAATGTCTTTTCGATTACTATTTTCTATGCTGCTTTGTAAATTTACAAGAATTATTATTTGTAATATCATTATTTTTAACGAAATGGATCAATTTGTTGATAGAAACAGAAAGAGTGTATTAAAAATAAGTCTTCCCTACGTTACTTCGCAAATCTACAATAATTGTTAATTATTTTAATAACTTTCATAAACCTATTCAGAGTTTGGCTATTTTTCAACGAATACGCTCTATTTGTGAACGAATTTAACTAAGAATATCATTCCGATGACTGTTACTTATGTTGATTTCTAAATTTACAAGAATTTTTAATTATTTAAAAAAATTTTATTTTAAAAGCTGAGAGTTCGGCTATTTTTTAACGAATAGGTTCCATTTTTTATAGAATTAAGTAAGAATATCTTTCCAGTGACTTTTCTGTAATGCTCTGCAAATTTCAAAGAATGAATCATTATTTAAACAATTTGGAAAACAAATCTTCCTTCTCTTTCCTATGATACTTTTAACATTTACAATAATTATTAATTATTTAAACAATTTTCATTAACACATTCAGAACGATTTGTTTACGGAATCAACTAAGATTGTCTTTCCGATGACTGTTTACTATGTTTTGTAAATTTACAAGAATTATTAATTGTTTAAACAATTTCGACTAAAAAATTTAGAGTTTGGCTATTTTTCAATGAACAGGCTCAGTGTTTTACAGAATTAGATAAGAATATCTTTTCGGTGACATTTTTCTATAATGCTCTGAAAATTTCAAAGCATTAATTATTATTTGACCCATGTTGAGAAACAAATAAGGAGTTTGACCATTTTTCAACAGGGAGGATCAATTTGTTTACGGAATCAATAAAAAATATTGTTCAAATAACTCTTTCCTATGTATGATACTTTGAAAATTTACAATGATGATTAATTATTTAAACAATTTTTATCAACATATCCAGAGATTGGCTATTTTTCAAGGAATAGGCACCACTTGTTTACGGAGTCAACTAAGTATGTCTTTCCGAAGACTCTGTTTCTATGTTTACTTACAAATTCAGATTTTGGCTATTTTCAACGAATAGGCTAAATTTTGTATAACCAGGAATATATTTCCGATTACTTTTTTCTGTGATGCTATGAAAAGTCTTTCTGATGACTATTTTCTATGTTGCTTTGCAAATTTACAAGAATTAATAATAATTTAAACAATTTTCATTAAAAAATGTAGAGTTTGGCTATTTTTTAACAAATAGGTTACATTTTTCTACAGAATTAACTAAGAATATCATTCCGATGACTTTTTTGTATGATGCTTTGCAAATTTCATAGAATTATTAATTATTTAAACAATTTTCATAAACAAATTATGAGCTTGGCCTTTTTTCAATGAATAGGATAAATTAGTTCAATGTACCAAGAAAGAATGTAATTCCAATAAGTGTTTTATACGATACTTTGCAAATATACAATAATTATTAATTATTTAAACAATTTTCATAAACATATGCAGAGTTTGGCTATTTTCCAAAGAATAGGCACACTTTCTTCAAGGACTCAACCAAGAATATCTTTCCGATTACTTTTTTCTATGATGTTATGAAAAGTATTTCTGATGACTCTTTTCTATGTTGCTTGGTAAATTTACAAGAATTAATAACAATTTCAACAATTTTCATACAAAAATTTAGAGTTGGGCTTTTTTTTAACAAAAAGGCTACATTGTTTTACAGAATGAACTAAGAATATCATTCCGATGACTTTTTTGTATGATGCTTTGCAAATTTCAAAGAATTATTAATTACTTAAACAATTTTCATAAAACCATTATGAGCTTGGCCTTCTTTCAATGAATAGGATAAATTAGTTCAGGGTATCCAGTATGAATGTAATTCCAATAACTATTTTCTACGATACTTTGCAAATATACAATGATTACTAATTATTTCAACAACTTTCACAAACATATTCAGAGTTTGGCTATTTTCCAAAGAATGGGCACAATCTCTTTAAGGGCATGTGATACTTAAAAAATGATCGATTTTAGCAGTATTAGGTTCCCCTGGCTTTTTTCCTACAATAATAAAGATTTTGCCTTAAAAATTTGGGGAATGATAGCGAACACGCTAACGGACGTCCCCGAACTCTGCTGTTGTGGAATAATTTAAAAAAATTTCATTTTGCTAAATTTCATTAATATGTGTATATTTTGAGGTTTTGTGTGTTACAATTCTCCCCGCAGCTTTAATTCCAAGCTACACAATATTCTTGGTCGAAAACTTAGGACACGTAATAAAACATAGTAAGTAATGTCCCGGAACTAAGCTTGTTTGTAGGCAATCCAAAAAATATATTTCATAAATAATTTAATTTATGCTCGTTAGGACGCCCTCTATGCCACACGGTACAATAGATACCGACGATATCGGAATGACAGAGACTTGACAACCGATCCTAACCTCCAAATAGTGCATATACAGAAAAATTTTATTTAGAAGAATATATTTTTTTGCTATTATCCCTTAAAAAAAGAGTTCGGGGACGTCCGTTATTCTATTTTATAGCATCTTCGAATTCAGTTTTTAAAATTTTTTAAGTTTTGTGGACAAAAGCCCGGGGGAACTGAACCCGATTGAAGTATCACATGCCCTTAAGGAGTCAACTAAGAGTGTCTTGCCGATGACTCTTTTCTATGTTGCTTTGTAAATTTACAATAATTATTAACAATTTAAACAATTTTATTTCAAAATTCAGAATTTGGCTATTTTTCCACGGATGTGCTTAATTTTTTGCAGAATTAAGTAAGAATATCTTTCCGATGACTTTTTCGATGATGCTTTGCAAATTGACAATAACACAGGCCCACAAAAAAAAAAGTTGGTTGTGCGAGAGATCAGAGTATGGTACCTATACGTATTTTGGGGCGCTGAACACGAATCTGACATTAGTTTTTTCCGAGCACGTCAGGATTTTCCCCTAGATGCGGAAAATTCCCTATCAAATCAACTTTCTGGGAATAATTACCCTTGGTATTCAAATTATCTGGAAACATATCAGGCATGATATTTTTACGTATTTTGGGGCGCTGAACACGAATCTGACTTCAGTTTTCCCCGAGCGCGTCAGTATTTTCCCCTAGACGCGGAAAATTCCCTATAAAATCAGCTTTGTCGGGTATGAAATAACCCTTGTTATTCAAATCGGCTGGAAAAAGAACAAGCATGATATTTTTATATATTTTGGGGCGCAAGACCAGAAAAACATTATAATAAAATTACAATTCTAGTACGGAAACCTAGGTAATATCAAGAAAAAAACTTTCAAGTAGGTTTAGTCTCCTCTCAAATAATTCTAGAGCAACTTGAGGTAATGAAGGATAACTCAGATTCGTTTGACTCCTACTAAGACCTGGCTACATTGTATGTATGATGTTCAATGTAATAAGGGTGACGTTATACCCGCGAGAATTGTGTTTATAGGAAATGTATCGTATCTAGGGGAAAAGCCTGACCAGCTGAGGAAGAACCAAGTTCAGATTCGTATATTCAACACCCCAGAATACATCAAGATATGATTTTCGGGCCGCCTTTCACATGAATTCAAGGATTTTCTTTAGAATTTTATGCGTCTTGTGTAAAAGCCTGACGGGATTAGGGTAAACTAACGTCATATTCGTATTTAGCGAACCAAAATATATAAAGATATTATAATGTGACCTGTTTACAGACGATTTCAAAAACAAGAGCAACTTCATACATGAAAAAGCTGTTTATCTAGGGAATTTTCCAAGTCTACGGAAAACCCTGATTTGATGGCAGTAAATTAGTCTCAGATTCGTGTTTAGCGCCCCAAAAATCCAAAATACATAAAAATATCATGCCTGATATTTTTCTAGACGATTTCAATATCAAGGGTTATTTCATACCCGATAAAGCTGATTTTATAGGGAATTTTCCGCGTCTAGGGGAAATTCCTGACGTACTCGGGGAAAACTAATGTCAGATTCGTGCTCAGCGCCCGCAAATACGTAAAAGTATCATGTCTGATATGTTTCCAGATGATTTCAATACCAAGGGTTATTTCATACCCGACAAAGCTGATTTTATAGGGAATTTTCCGCGTCTAGGGGAAAATGCGGACGAGCTCGGGGAAAACTGATGTCAGATTCGTGTTCGGCGCCCCAAAATACGTATAGGTACCATACTTTGATCTCTCGCAAAACCCACTTTTTTGTGGGCCTGTGTAATTATTCATTATTTTAACAAATTAAGAGTTCGGCCATTTTTCAATGAATGGGATCAGTTTCTTTACGGGATCATCAAGAATGTCTTTCCAATAACTCTTTTCTGCGGTACTTTGCAAATTTACAATAATTATTATTGATCTAAACAACTTTTATAAACATATTCAGAGTTTGTCTATTTTTGAAGGAGTAGGCTCAATTTTAATAGAATTAAATAAGCATATGTTTCCGATGACTTATTTCTATATTGCTCTGCAAATTTACAATATTTATTAATTATTGAAACAATTATCATAAACAAATTAAGAGCTCGGCCATTTTTCAACGAACATAATCAATTAGTTTAGGGAATCAAGAAACAATGTATTTCCAATAACTATTTTCTACGATATTTTGCACATTTACAATAATTAGTAATTATTTGAACAGTTTTTATAAACATATCCAGAGTTTGGGTATTTTTCAAGGAATAGGCACAATTTGTTTACGGAGGTGCTTAAGAATGTCTTTCTGATTACTCTTTTCTATTTTGATTAATAAATTTACAAGAATTATTAATTATTTGAACAATTTAGATTGAAAAATTAAAAGTTTCACAATTTTTCAACGAATACGCTCAATTTGTTTACGGAATCAATCAAAAATGTTTTTCAAATACCTCTTTCCTATGTATGATGCTTTGAAAATTTACAATAATTATTAATTATTTAGACAATATTTATCAACATATCCAGAGCTTGGCTATTTTTTAAGGAATAGGCACAATTTGTTTACGAAGTCAACTAAGTATGTCTTTCCGAAGACTCTTTTTCTAGGTTGCTTCACAAATTCAGATTTTGGCTATTTTCAATGAATAGGCTAATTTTTTTCATAGAATTAATTGAGAATATCTTTCTGAACGATTTTTTCTATGTTGCTATCAAAAGTCTTTTCTATGTTGCTTTGCAAATTTCTAAGAATTATTAATAATTTAAACAATTTTCATAAAGAAATCAAGAACTTGGCCATTTTTCAACGAATAGGATCAATTAGTTTAGTGAATTAAGAATTCTACGATACTTCGCAAATATACAATAATTTTTACTAAGGTAAACAATATTCATAAATAAATTTAGAGTTTAGCCATTTATCAACGAATAGGCTACATTTTTTTAACAAAATTAACTAAGAATATCTATCCGATGACTTTTTTCTGTAATACTTTCTAAATTTTCAAGTATTATTAATTATTAAAACAATTTTTATAAACAAATCGAGAGTTTAGCTAAGGTTAAATTTGTTTACGGAAGCAAGGAAGTACGTATTTCCAATAAGACTTCCCTACATTACTTTGCACATTAGCAATAATTATTGTTTAGTTAAACAACTTTCATAAACATATTCAGAGTTTGGGTATTTTTCAAGGAATAGACACAATTTGTTAATATGTTATATTCACTTGAAATTTCCAAGATTTATTAATTATTTAAAATATTTCCATGAAAAAATTAAGGGTTTCGCAATTTGTCGAAGAAATTAACCCTCCCGTCAAACCTCATGCTCGACATTAGTTAAAACGCAGCGAATACACAACTCGGCCGTATACGTCGCAGATGGTAATCCATCCGAGTGTTATGCGCGCTCCAAATGGCTTGACATCTGGACTCTTCTCGAGTCGAGATCATTTACTGTGTATTTCTATGAAAATTTATACGCGTCGACATTTTATAGGTTTTTACCAAAGTCGCATGAAAATTTTTAGAGTTGCACAATTATTTATTCTGCATCGTAAGAGGGTATTCATGCAAAGCCGTGTAAAAATCAAAATTATTGAAGTAAAAATTAATTTCACGGTATTTTATTAAACTTCATGTCAAAATAAAATAATTACAAGTAAAGATATTGGTCGCGCGCGGAGCGCGCGTATGAGGCTCTAGTACGGATTTAATTAAGATACTGCTGAGGAACATTTAGAGAGCACCGAGAAAAATATGTGTCTTGAATTTAAGAAAAATCGTTTCTTTAACAAAATTTTTTCATCCAACCAATAATATCTTCAAAAATAAGAAAACTATTTTAAATTAAAATTTTCATTGAAACAAAAAGCGCATTTTTGGAATCGGAAGGTGTGTAAATTTTGGTGTTTTTAGCATATGTTAAATATTTTTTTACTTTATTTCAGTTTTCACGCATTTAAAATCGTTAGTTCTCTATATATTCCCGGTAACAAGGAGTTGATTGGGACGCATAGACTGGCATTTGAAAAAAACGGACATTTCAATGCCTTTAAATGCGTACTAACTGCATTTTTGTTAAAAAAATAATTAATTCGCACTGACTGGCATTGATTCCAATAAATGTGTTGTAAACAGCATTAAATGGCATTGGCTCTGTTCGATGCATGTTTCGTGAAAGGCATTGCATGGCATACAGTTTGGTGTTATGCCGAGAAGCCTTCCAAATCTTCCGTTTTGAATTCCTTAAAATCATAGTAAAACCCTTGGAAACACGTTCAAATTTTTTTAATCTCATAAAAATTCCTTGGAATCTTTGGAAATCCTCTAAAATATTTCAAGTTATTTGAAAGCTTTCTAAATATATGGACAAAATCTTTTCAAATCTTAAAAAGGATTTGAAATCCTTTAAGTCTGATAAATAACTTCTTTGAAATCCATCAAAGTATTATAAAACCCGTTGAAATCCCGTGAATTTATATGAAATCTGATAATATTCCTTGAAATATCTTGAATTATTTAAAGTCCTATGAAATACTTTGAGATCCTGGGAATGTGATAAAATACCTTATTGAGAGCCTTGAAAATCCCTTAGAATTACTGAAATCTTTGAAAATATGATAACACTTGTTACGTGCCGTAGAAATTATTATTGATTTAATTGAAAAACGTTTATAGCCCTTTACTAATAAAAATTTTGGTATTTTCATACGAGGATTGAGAACGCTGTTGCTATAATCCTGATTATGCCTGAGGGGATAAATGTGAGAAGAGACATAGGTTTGTTTTGAAAAAAGAGGCAATATTTCAGGTTTAAAGCTTCCAAAAATTATAAAGAAATCTATTTAAACTGATCTAAATGATACAGTTGTAATCTACCGATCGTAGGATAGTATTATGCTACCATCTCCAAGGAAGACTGGTCGTAGAGGGAAAGAAAGAGAGTCTTTGCTCCCCTGTGCTGTTCCTTGTGGGGATGGGCGAGTTTTAATTTGCTATGAAACCTTCGCCTTCCATACACACACATACCTTCTAGTCTTTTAATTTCATTTAAAATTAACTTGAAAAAGAGATATACATTTCTTTGATCAGAAATAAGTACAGTACTTATAAAGACTCCTTTTCTCTATTCTTTTCTTAGTTAATCCTTAACTACAATTTTTCTTAGAAAATTTCCCTCTCGAATTGAGTTTCGAGAGAGGAATTTTCTCAGTGATTCTTTTCACGCTATCTCCCTTCTTCCGCTTGCACTAACCATCGAATAAACTTGAAAAAATTAAAATGACTCTACAGGCGAGTCTTTTCTCAAATGAGAGTAGGTTCTTGTTCAGACTGCAAAATGTTTTACATAGCTCATCGGCTCGTGGTTCAAATCATTCGGTGGGAATTTTTGATAATCACCATTTTATATTGCTAGAGAAAGATTGATTTTGCTGACCAGGATTTGCTGCGGATGTACGCCTAAAGTAATCGAACGCAATATTGTACTGTTGTCATCAATTAGGAGCTTTCAAGTCACGTTTTCTTGCGACTGAAATTTGTACAATAAAATTTTTGAATCGAGCAAACTAATTTTTAGTAATGGTTAGGAGTATACTTTTACCCGGTTAGAGAGCTTGCATTGAAAAGTATTCGAAAATTTCCTGTTCAATGGTTACATGTAAATTATTGAATCCTTTTCCATACCGTGTTTGTCCTTGCGGTTTGAATCCCCATAGCAGTAGACGTTATCTCTTAAACTGAATCCCTTTTTGTACTCAGTGGTGACAATTTTTTTCTGAATACTTTTGAATACCCCAATCAACCATGAAATAGAACATTTTTAATTCCTTTTAAACTTGTACATTTCGCTGTTCTTATTTACTGTTATTCGAATAATAATGAGGTTAAAATCATTTAAAAACACAGTATCAGTCATTGTACATTTTCAAGATTCATTGTTACACAGAGAGCTGTGATGAAAACAAATTTTTTAAATTTGTTTATCATGATTTTATATTTTTTTAATTGATCACATTTGAATAAAGCGAGAGTTTTATGATAAAGTGATGTATTGTTATGCACAAGCCTACTAGATTTGGCAACTTTTAAGCTTTTCAAGCGCCTTCTAATGCGTTAAACGAAAATTGTGTTCGTAATTTATTTCAGGCTCATTTGACAGCTCCGATCGGCTTTAAAAGGGTTTGGAATCTAAAGATTTTCGCCGCCTAATAGGGGATTCAGAAAAGAAGGACAGAAACGGCATTCCTAGGAAATGAAATTATTAATACCTTTCAATGCAAGCCTTCTTACCAGGTATATTTCCATGTCTAGGATCTATAATTAAGGTCTCGGAAGCCGCAAAAACTAATTTTGGCGCCCGGTAATTTTAGTCAAAAACCTGTAGTAATGCTAACTTCAGCTGAAGATTTTGTGCTATGCACAAAATCCAGGCTTAGTGATATCAAATTGTCCTTTACGCAGGAATTTAGTGCCA
>CAKNWT010256665.1:0-10520 GCA_932066315.1 Andricus coriarius
GCACAATTTGACAAATAAATATGAGTTTTAACTCATTTTCCTTCATCAATCGAAATTTCTTTTTGAATTAAACAATGGAAGGCGAATATTTGGTTTCTTCTATTCAAGGGAAAGTTGTATTCAAATGATCCGTGTAGAAAATTTGAAGCGTATTTTAAATATTTGTTTTATTTCAGAATGTTAAATTATCAGAATATATATTCACAGACATGAAAGAGATTATTTAAAATACAGTTTTCTCTGATGATTGTTTATTAATCGTTAGTAATTAATTAGGCGGGGCAAAGTGAATGATTTTAGAAAAAACCGCCACTTTCTAGCAGTTATCTAAGAAAAGATAGTTATAAACAATGTTATATTGTTTAAACAACTTTTTTGTAAACATTTCCGAAAAACCGCAACTTTCAGGCGCAATCGATATAGATGAAGATAGTCATAAACGATAATAATTTGTTTCAACAATTATTTTTGCTAAATCTAATTAGTTATTACGTCACGCCTAATAAAAAATAAACAAAAAGTTGAAAATTTCAGAAAAAACCACAACATTCTATCAACTAAGCAAAGAGAATGTTATTAACAATGATAATAAATTCTTTGAACAATTGTTTTGTTAACTTGAATTTATTATCACTTCACTGCAAATGGAAATTGGACAACAAGCCAGAAATTAAAATAAAACGAATCTTTCTAGCATTATTCAAATATAATATTATTAATAATTATAATAAATTGTTTGAACAATTATTTTATTAACTTGAATTCATTATTACTTCACTCCAAATGAAAATTGGACAAAAAGCCAGAAATCTAAAAAGAAACGCTTTTTTCTAGCATTATTCAAATATAATATTATTACTAATTATAATACATTGTTTAAACAATCACTATTATTAACATTGATGAACTTTCACTTCCATCTAATTGAAAATTGGACAACAAATGGAAAATTTGTGAAAAAACCGCGTGTTTCTAACTCCATTCTATGAGAAAATTGGTAAAAACAATAATAAATTGTTTAAAAGATTCATGAAAATATATCATTTTCAGTATAAAGTAATATTTTATGTATTAGAAACAATTCGCTTTAAAGAAACCGCAAAAAATCATAATTAGCGCCAAAAACTCGCAAAACCCATTTTTTTACTTATGGGGTTTCTTTGGGACCCTATGAGACAGACTTGTGGGGGTGATATTTGAAAAGTGATATTTTATTTGAATTCTATGGCTGATCGTGAAGAGAAATGTTGAGTTTCAACTCGATTGAGATAATATTGAGGATTCTGAATAAGATTTACAAAAATGTCTCTTTTTCTTATGGGAAATACATGTTAAACTTCATGGGGCTTGCGACACCTCTAAATATAATTTTTTTTCAAAAAAAAAAGAATGGATTTATTTTTGGGTGGATTTGAACAAATTTGGGGGGTGTCCCGGTAAAAATAAAAAAAAATAAAATTCCCAATGCATTTTTGGACCACCCTACTGAACAACCATTCAAAAATAAATGTAGGCATGATTTTATGTCAATATTCAGGAAACAGTGAGATTAAAAGAAAAAAAAAACCTTCTGGTAATTAATATTTAACCGGATGTGTGCATTTATCCAGGGTGCCCAGCGTCCTGGAAATCCTTGAAAACCTGGAAAAGTTCTTGAATTTTTTTTAACTGGAAAATCCTGGAAAATTCCTTGAATTTTGCTCATGGTTCTGGAATTTTCATTTCTTAAAGAAAAAGTAGGTTTGACTGACTTATTCCATACTATTTGTACAGTGTGGCCGTGGGTCAGAGAAAAAATCAGGGAAAAGTCAGGGAATTTCATTTGACTGGGAAAGTGACGGATTTTGAAAAAAAAAAATCTTGCAAAAGTCAAGGAATTTTTTCAAGAATAAAAAACTTGAAACTTTTTAATTTGAATTTGAAATTGTTTCATTTCATTTATAAAAGATTCTTTGTTGAAAATGTAACAAGATTAAGGTTGCGGTATTTAAATATTAATGGTCAGGGAAAATGACAAATTGGCCAGACTAAAGATAGAGAATTTTGAAGATGATGTTTGTTTTTTGTTGAAAATTCATCATTTTAGTTCAAAATTCATCTTTTTGGCTGAAAATTAATTTTTTTAATTGAAAATGTAACTATTCCATTTTTGCCTAAAAATTCTTTTTTTTTTTAAATTGAAAATTCAACTATATGTACTCTGGTAAGAGTTAAACCACTTTGTTAAAAATTAATTTTTTTGTTTGAAAATTCATCTCTTGGGTTCAAAATGGAACTACTTTATTGAAATTTTGTTTTTTTGGTTGAAGATTAAGTTTTTAAATTAAAAATTTAACTTTTTCAGTTGAACTACTTTGTTGAAACTGATTTTTTTTGTTAAAAAATTAATTTTTTATCGAAAATTGTAACTTCTCCATTTGTGGTTGAAAATTTATTTTTTAAATCAAAAATTCAATCACTTGTGTAAAAGTTGAACCAATTTGATAAAAATTAATAATTTGTTTGAAGATTCATCTCATAGGCTCAAAATTGAATTATTGTATTGGAAATTCGTTATTTTTTACTTAGAATTAATTTTTTACCGGAAAATGTAACTTCCATTTTTTGTTGAAGATTGATCTTTTCAGTTAAAAATTCATCTTTATTGGTAGAAAACTAATATTTTTGGTTGAAATTCATATTTTCAGGTTGAAAATGCAACTTTTTTACAACAAAATTTGTCTTTGGCTTCAAAATTTAACAATTTTGATGAAATTTGTTTCTGTCTTGCCTGAAAAAGCTTTATTTATTGACAATTCGTCTTTTTTATTAAAAAATTTGAATTTTGGGTTGACAGTTGAACTACTTTGTTAAAATTTTTTTTGTAAGTTTCATAATTTTAATTGGAAAATCATCTCTTGGCTCAAAAATTTGTCTTGTTTGGTTGAAAATTCAACTGTTTTATTGAAAATTTGTCTATTTGGTAAAAAAATTCGTTCGTTTAGATTTAAAATTCACCGTTTTCGTTAAGAGTTAAGCTGTCTTCTGAAAATTAAATTATTTCATTGAAAATGCAACCGTCTTTGGTCGAGATTAATCTTTTTTGTTTAAAGTTTGATCATTTGGTTGAAAATTCATCTTTGTAAGGTGATCAACAATTTGGTTAAAAATTTAATTAGTTTATTGGAAATTAAATTTAAAGTAGCTTAAAAATAGATAACTCACTTAAATTTCAACCAATAATAATTTTTTAAACATTATTGTTAAAGCTTGAAAAACGAGAGAGTTCACAATATTTTAGATTGTAGCGTCGTCAATTTTTACCGTCATAAAAGAACAGTCACCAAAAAACGGGGTTTTGACCCTAAAATCAGATTTTTTAAGCATGTTTCCTGAAAATTTTTTTTTACTGTAAAAAAAGGTACCTTGAAAAATTAATTTGTTTGTCCTGGAAAACCTGGAAAAGTCCTGGAATTTTTTTTTTGCAAAAAGGGTAGACACCCTGATATATCTAGTTCGAGAATATCAATTTGTTTGCGTCTTTGAGACGCATCGATCGACCTATTGTAGAAAGTTTTATGACCTACCAGACATTATTTATGAAGTTTCAAAAAAATATTTTTTTATTTATTTATATCAGAAAAACTTGGTTGATATTGAAAATACAAGAATACTATGTGTAGTGCATTTGTTCGCGATTTCGAGATGCATCGATCGACCTATTGTTGAATCTTTTACAACCCACCAGTACCGATTTATGAAGTTTCAAAAAAATGCTTTATTCTGTTTATATGAGAAAAACTTTTCTAATAGTAATCTGTATTATCATCGGAGATAGTAAGGGACCGATCATAAGGTAAATCATTTCACACCTACTGTGAAAATGAAAATCTACAATATCGATCAAAGTTATATCCTCTAATACAGAAAATATTTTAACATCATCTCAGACTAGATCATCTTACAAAATAAAGCGTGTTTCAGAAAATGGGATTCTTCCTCTGATCTCTCTGTAGCTTAGTGGTTAGAGCACTTGACCGGAAATCTGTTGAGGTGGTGTTCGAATCCCAGTGGAGTGAAAAGAGTAGATCTTTTTTTCTGAATACATTTAATTTCAAAATTTTAAATTTATAGCTCCATCTAGTCTGAGATGACGTAAAAATATTTTCTGTATTAGAGGATATAACTTTGATCGATATTGTAGATTTCTATTTTCACAGTGGGTTTGAAATGATTTACCTTATGATCGGTCCGTTACTATCTCCGATGATAATACAGATTTCTATTAAAAATTGATTTGTATAACACATCTTGCAAAATAAAGCGTGTTTCAGAAAATGGGATTCTTCCTCTGATCTCTCTGTAGCTTAGTGGCTAGAGCACTGACCGGAAATCAGTTGACCTGGTGTTCGAATCCCAGTGGAGTGAAAAGAATAGATTTTTTTGTCTGAATACATTTAATTTCAAAAACTTTTCTGATATTCAAAATACAATAATACTATATCTAGTGTATTTGTTTGCGTCTTCGAGGCGCATCGATTGCCCAATTAAAGAATCTTTCATGACCTTCCATAACATAACAATATCGATTTTTAATTTGATTAACAAAATTATTTACCTTGTTCAAAGGAGGATTTTTTTAAATTGGGAATGTAATACTACTATATTTGATGAAGTTGTTCGCATCTTCGAGACGCGTGGATTGATCTATTGACGAATTTTCGATGACCATTATTAATATAAAGAACAAAACCACTCTTTAGTCAAAATCGAGATTCGCGGTAGCGAATCGTCGACCAAGCACAAAAAAGATACTAAGAATCCTTATTTGGAATAATCATGTGTTTTGAAATTTGGTAATTTTTTCGAAGGGGAAAAGCTACTCCCCAAAAATTTACCGTACCCCTTGGGGCAGGAGGGGGGCAGGTGGATAACTTTAAAATTTCAAATTGGAACCTATATTTTTTATGGCAGATTCTGATTCTTCGTTAAAAAAATACGTAAGTTTTGTTTAAAAATTTTTTTCGATTCGTGCCAGATGGCAATGCATTGGCAAAAAATGACATTGTTGACTATTCAAGGAATGCGCTTCCAAACGAAAGATAAAAAAAAACAAGCGTTTGGTTTATTTGGGTTGGTTAGTACGAGTTGGTTTGTTTAGGCTCGTTATGTTGCTTGCTTTCGTTTGGGTTGGATTTGTTATCTTAATTTTTTCTTTTAATCGTTAAAAATAACATTAAAAATTAAAAAATTAAATTTTAGGGAAAACGACACAAGAAACGAAAAAAATGAAAAGACGAAAGTTGTTCAACCAGAAATATCTACAAATTTGTTATAAAAATATATTAAAAATTAAAAAATCAATTTTTTGGAAGAAGGACACAAGCTATAATAACATTTTATTTAACAAGTTGCCATAAAATGTTTGATAATAATTTTTTAAATTAAGATGCGCCCTTTTTTGAATTATAAAAACAAGACAATGAAAATACCAATGCATATTATGAATTGTAATAATATAAATTTATTGAAATGATACATTTTTTCAGGGTAGCTGAGAATTAAAATTAATCAAAAATAAGGAGCAAATATTAAAGTAATCATGATAAATAAAATGTGTACTTTGTTTTGTAATATCTGAATAAGCAGCCCTAGGCAGAGGTACAGAAATAAATATAATATACATTTGATATAATAGAGTTGAACATAATCTAGAAAAGTTCACATTTTCGAAAAAATCGAGTGCGAAGCACGAGATACGTGATGAGAATGTGTTCGTTAAAGCCGAAGGAGCTTTAACAAAAGAGAATTCACAATCACCAAATTACAGTTGCCGATGCTTTGATCTTTAATTTTGAAAGGCCGGCGCACAAATGTGGGGGAATTACGAAGACCAAGCGCGTAGCGTGAGGAAAATATATTATCTGTCGCGAAGCGCGAGAACCAACAGTTGCGCGCCAATGCATCGCCATCTGGCGCCAATCGAAAAAGTTTTTTCAAACAAAACTTACGTATTTTGTAACGGAGAATCAGAATCTGCAATGAAAAATATAGGTTCCCATTTGAAATTTTAAAGTCCCCTCCTCCCGCCCCAGGGGGATAAAAAATACGCTGTATAATTTTTCCGCCTGGGGATTCAACAATAATCTATTTTTGATTCAAGAGAATAAAATAAATTTCTATAAAATCTTAGAGGAAATAAAGTATTGGTTGAGTTCAGTGAACCTAGCTAATCTTTTTATTTTGACTTAAAATTGAAAAATTCAATCGAAATTTTTAATGAATAATATGGTAACATTTAATTAAATTAATGTTTAGCTAAAATTATTCAAACAATTAATTTAATTTTTCATACTTAGTAAATTAATAATTTAATTTTAATTTATTTAATTGAGGTTACCTATCTTATTATTTTGTTCAATTACAAAAAAACATTAAATCCCACCAAAAAAATCTGCCAAGCATAACTTTAAATTATAAATTAAAAAGAAAATTATGTAACATAAATTTATGAAATCAAAGTTGGCCAAGTAATTTGGGAAAAAATATTCATAATGAAATATGTAATTAAACTTTTTTATAAAGTACCTTACAGAAGTTTTAAAATAAATTTTAAGAAGCCATATTAGATATTATAAAACTTGCCGGAATTTAATTTTTTAGCATTATCCGATTGGACTCTTATTATAGTGTTTTGAAAAGCTCTTTTCATGTACTTTGAAACTAAAAGAAATTTTTTTTTTTTTCATTATGAATTTTTTTTTGTAAATCAAAATTAAAATTCATTTATAAAGAGAACCATATTAAATTTTTATTCTCTTTTTAAAAAAGCTGTTTTTACACTCTTTAAAATCATGTAGAAGAAAAAGTGGACTGGAAATAATTTCATGGTTAAATTGAGATTTTTACGCTCGAGGGGACAACATTCAACTTACGCAGCGCCCTGAAAAGAATACTGTTAAGTTTAACTTGCCCCTAAGCTTACATTTAACTATCTTGATATATGATTTTTTGGGTATATGTATATTATATAATCATAACGTGGTTCCCTCGAGCGTAAAAATCTCAATTTGTCCATGAAATTATTTCTAGCCCACTTTTCCTTTTACATGACTTCAAAGACTGTAACAAAGCTGTCTTTTAAAAAATAAAATTTTTTAAAATATGTTTTTTTTTTCAAAAAATTTAAATTTAATTTTTATTTTAAAAAAAAAAAAAAAAATTCATAGTGAAAAAAAAATTGTTATGATGTCTTAAAGCAGATGAGAAGAGCTTTCCAAAGTATAATAAAAGTCCAATAGGATAATCCTAAAAGAAGTTACAGTTACACTAATGTGAAGGTAAAAAAGCACCTGAAAAAGTGCCAAGTTTCAACCCGATCAAAAAAAAATATATATATATATATATATTTTTTTAATTTGGGAAAATTTCGAAAATTCAAAAAGATTTTGGAAGATTTTAGATAAGTTAAATAAAAATTTCACGCAAAAAGTTGAATTTTCAACCAAGAAAGATGATTTCTCAACAAAAAATGTAATAGTTAAAATTGCAATCAAAAATATTTTCATTGTGTATTCAAAACAGTTAAATTCATCAAAAAAAGTCAATTTTTCCAGAAAATAGTTCAATCCTCTATTGAAACAGTTAAATTCATCTAAAAAAAGACGAATTGTAAACAAAATAGTTAAAACCTCAACCAAAACAGATAAATTTTCAAGTAAATTGTTGCATTTTCAACCAAAAAAGTTGAAATTTCTACTAAAAGAGAAGAATTTTCAAATTTAGAATAATTATTTATTTTTCAAGTTTATTGTTTTTAAGGTTATATAAATATAATTTTCTTACGTTTCTCGATAATTAAAATTAAAACAAGATTTTTGAAAAATTCAGATTTGACGAAAAATTCTCAAAACATTTTTAAGAATTTTTATTTATTTTACAGGATTAGAATACAGTTTAGAAGAAATAAAAAAATTTATAATAAATTTTCCAGTATAAAAATATTTTTAATCTTTTCAGAACCTCTAAAATTCCTAATACTTTAAAAACTAAATCTAATGGGAAACTTTTTTTTAAGACTAATTTTGGGAATATTTTGAAATGCTTTTAAATATTTTTAAATTTCTTTAAAAATTAATTCTTCTAAATAAAAAATCATTTGAAAATTTTCCACGATTAAACTAAAATTAATATTAAAAGTGTTCCGATATTTTATTGCTCTCAGTTTGTTCAATCATGAAACAAACAATGAAACAGTCTTTACTTTTCGAAGGTGATGATAATATAAGTGTGGCTCTTTGCAATTATTTTATTTTTTGAAATCTTCACACTCTGAAATCTTCAAATCCGATGTTTACTCAAGCTTGAAAATTATTATTTTTATCTACAATTGTAAATATGCATATTTATAAATCAGTAAAAAATAAAAAAAACACGCGTGCTACATGCGCTATTATTTTTTGTCTCACGCAATTTTTAAATTGAAAAAAATTAATATTATTACTAAATTTTGTTATTTCATAGTATCTTCATATTATCTATAATAATAGAACAGAAAAGCAAAAACAATATTTTGGATACTTGACATCTAAACTTTAGAAATTAGAATTAATATCTAAATTTTAAAATTAATATATTATATTAATTTAATTTTAATATTATAATACTTGTGTACAATATATAGACAATCAATCCCTTGAATTAAAAAAAATCTATTCACGACAAAAATATTAACATAACCTATTATTGTTTATATATTGTAAATATTCTTTAAAATCTAATTATTTTTTATTATTAATCGTAATTTTAGAAGAAAGACACTGACATAACATATCAAAAAATTGTCTAGGATTGTAACTTTTCTTTTAAAACTAACGTTTTTTGTTTTAAGATAAAAAATAACCCATATCCGGTGAAAAATGTGAAAATAACCTAAAATGCTTCAGAAATGTAATTTTTTTATCAAATCTATACCCATCTCCGGTGAAAAACGTGAGCATAACCTAACATTGTTAAAAAATGGTTTATTTTCTTTAAAATCCAATGATTTTTTTAAACGCTAAAAATCCGAATGTAACCTGGCGCTGCTCAAGAAATACAAATCTTGTTCGAACTATAATAATTTTTGTTTTAAAACACCAATTTTTGGTGTAAAATACTAGCATGACCTAAAATTGTTGAAATATCTATTTTTTGAAAATTAAAACCTAGAATTGTTAAAAAATTATCAACCTTTAAAATGTTATGGTTTTTGTTTAAAATAACTGATTTCTTGTGAAAATCTCTAATTTAACCTAAAACTGTTTAAAAATTGTAAATATTGTTGGAAGTTGTGACTCTTCTAAGAAATGTAATTTTTTAATTTAAAATAATAATTTACGGCGAAAAACATGAACTGAATCCAAAATTATTGAAAGGTTCTAAATCTTGTCTAAATTATAATAATTTTTATTTTAAAATAATAATTTTTGGTTGAAGACGCTAACGTAATCTAAAATTGTTTCAAAATTATGAACTTTTAAACTCTAATGATTTTTTAAATCATTAAACCGTAAAAAACGCTAACAAAATCGAAAAACGAAAATGGTTGAAAAACTTTTAATCTTTGAAATATAATAATTTTGTAATAAAAATACCCATTACTGGTGTAAAACACTAGAATTTACTAAAATTGCTGAAAATTGGGATTCTTGATTATGAGTTTTCTTTAAAAATGTTAACTTCCTATAAAAAAAATTAATGCAACCTAACATTTTCAGAAAATAATAATAATAATAATTATTATTTTTATTTATTTTTATTTATTATAATTTTATTATTATTATTAGAACTTATTTATTTTTTTTATTTTTTTTATTTATTACCATAAAGATCATAAAGTCACTATTTTAATTAAAGTTCATATTAAATTATGCCATTAAGCCAAATTCTTTTCGGGGTTACTTACAATAATTTATTAGATAATTTGAACGTTTAAATTTAACCACGCATAAATATTTTCTATGATTTTTCTTATTAAAAGGGATCATTTCTAGATTTAATTTGCAAAAATTTAAATTAAGGATATAAAATAATTTCAAGTAATGAAAAGCCAATCCGTTTTTCAAGAACAATGATTGCGAGATTTTCGAGATATATCGTTACATCACTTTCTTAGATGAGAAAGATTTACGTTTTAAACTATAAATATAAAAACCGTAATTTTATTATGATTTTGAACAGGATAGTTTGAAAAAGATATCTTTAATTCTGAAATTGAAAATTAATTTTGCCAAAATAATTTTAATTCTGAGTTATACCTAGATTTAAAATTAAATGTAATGAAGTATAATTCTGACTTGGAACAGTAAAAGTTCGAGGAAAATTATAATTTTGAATTGGAACAGGAAACTTTCCGAAGAAATTGTATTATTTATATTATATATATATACATACAATTTTCGAAAACAAATTAGAATTTAGGTCTTAAACAATCAATTTCCCAAAAGAACAAAAATTCTGACTTAGAAGAGGAAATTTTCAAGAAGAATTATAATTCTGAC
>CAKNWT010256668.1:0-13842 GCA_932066315.1 Andricus coriarius
TTAAAATTTTATTCAATTCTCTCAAATTGTGATGAATTTTGTCAGAGTTTCTTGAATTGCCTTGAATTCTTTTAAATTTCCTTGAATTTTCGTAAATTCATTCCAAATTTAATTAACTAAATTAATTTTTTGAATAGTTTAGAATTGTTTTACGTTCACTTGATTTTGTTTAAATTCACCTTAAATTTGTATGAATTTAATCAAATTCTTCTTATTTTCCTTAAATTCCTCTAAATTCAGTAATTCTATTCACTCCCATAAGAATCCAATGGAATTTTTCGGAATTTGAATACAATTTTTCTATTTACTTGAATTATTATTGAATTACTTTTAATTAATTTACATTTCGTATGAATTTCATCGAATTTTCTGGAACTCCCTTCAGCTCTTCTAAATTCGCTCTAATTTTATTAAATTCAATGGAACATCTTGGATTTTTTTTAATTCATTTAAAATCCAGCAAGAATTCATATTAATTTATACTGAATTATTTTAAACTCTTTTGAATTCCCTTGCATTTTTTAAATTCACTATAAATTTAATAAAGTCAATGAATTTTAAAAATATTTGTTGAACTTTTTTTAGTTCGCGTGCATTTTTTAAAATTTACCTTAAATCTTGTTTGCTTTTATTGAATTCTTCTGGTTTTTTTCATTAACATTACTTTTTTATTTTTTTCAATTTACTGAAATTTTGTCAAACTTTCCCTGAAGTCTGTTCACTGCCATATTTTTCTATTCAATGGAAAATTTTTTAATTTTTAGGACTTTGTTCCATTCACTCAAGTTCTTATGAATTTTGTCAAAGTCTCTCAAATTCTTATAATTTTACTCTGTAATTGCTGAAGCCAATGCAAATTTTTTAATTAATTTGAATCCTTTGAAATTTAACTTGAATTGTTCTGAATTGATTCTGAATTTTCGTATGAACTTATCCTAAATTCATTGAAACTCACCTGGAATTCTCATAAATTGTATCGAATTATTGTGAATTTAAAGGAACATTAAGTCGTATTATTAATAAACAGTAGTAACTTTTAGTAAATTTTAGTCACTTTTTGGGCTAGAAATTAGTCACTTGAAATATAATCTTTTGTGTCTTTAATTCAGATACTCGTGCATTGGAGGAAGATTTGCTTCATCGCATCAGACCTTCGTCTGCTATAAATGAGCAGAAGCACAATTTCGAAGAATCGTTTATAAAATATCCGTTGCAAGAGAATGAAAAAAGAGCACTCGACGTAGAAGACGAGGAAGATGAAGAGAAAGAAGATGATAAACTAAAGGAAGCTGATAATGAAGAGGAGGAAGAATATCAGCGTGAGAATGCGTTTGATTTAGACGGAAGTGAAAATGAATCAAGACAAGGAAACTGGTATTATAATGACGACGAAGATGCAGAGTCCACTTCGAGTTCACTCTTCCCCGACGATGCGGGTCCTTCTTATATCGACCAAAATAATATTTTAATATTTCCACAATCAGGATTACGTTTACGTGACGTAATCGAAATGGTATCAGGGTTTTGTCTTCAGTTCAGTTTAGTGAAAGCAGGTCGAGTGAAACTGATTGAAATGTTAAAAATCTGCGCTGGGCCAATTTTTCAGGATATGCAATTAAGTGAATATTTGATTTCCAAAGTTTTAGATCCTCCTAAGGATAAAATAACATTCCACTATTATTGTCAAAGCTGTGAAAAAAGTGGTACATTCTTCTATAAAATCTGATATTAAAAACGTGGTAAAGATTTGTACAAACTGTAATAAAAATAACAGTATAACTCTCAGCAATTCGAAATATTTTTTAACTCTTGATTTCGAATATCAACTAAAATTATTGATGCAAGATAAAGTAGTTAGAGATTTTCTTCTGGAAAAAGTGACTGGCACAAATTTAGTGAGTAATACGGATTGTATAAAAGATATTCAGGATGGTATATTGCATAAAGAAACCCAAGAAGCGTATCCACTAACGTTAACATATAACGTGAGTACAGATGGTGCACCCGTTGGTACTAGCAAGAAAGCTCCGCGGGGCTTTTGGCCTATGGGGGTTACTTTAAACGATTTGCCATCAAATATAAGATTTAAACACGTTCTTCTTCTAGGCATAATGATAGTTTCCCATGAACCACAAGCTGACCTGATAATCTTTTTATCGATAAATTTAATGAACAAGCTAATCAGTTACATGAAAAAGGTATCGAGTTTAATTTTCGGGAGAGTGGTATTACGAAAATCATCAGATTTACTCCATTGTGTATAATAGCAGATTCTGTAGTTAGAGCCTTACTGCAAAATAGAGTTCGACATAATGCGTATGAAAGCTGTTGTTATTGTTTCCAATATGGAAGATATGTTAATTGCGTTAAATTTCCTTTCCTAGGAAGACAATGTAAACTAAGAACTCATGAATCCTATATTAAGGATGCATTGGAGGCTGAGAAAAAAAGGTACATTTGTACAAGGAGTGAAAGGTAGATCGTCTTTTTGTAATCTTGTAAATATAGACATGATTAATAGTTTTGCTTTAGATTCGATGCATAACGGTGTTATGGATGTAGCCGAACAAATGTGGAATTTACTTAAAAAAAAGGTTAACACGCTCGCTGCGAAAATGGTTGATAATCTCTTACTTCTTATTCAGCCCCCTAGAGATGTATACAGAAAACCTATGAAATTGTCTAAGCAAAGTCTTTGGAAAGCGACCCAATGGGAATCTTGGATGCTGTACTTTAGCATACCAATTTTGATGCAGTTCTTGACTACCGATTTGATGGAACATTATGCATTGTTTGTAAACTCTATGTACACTTTATCAAAAACGGCAATAACCGAAGCTGATTTGATTAAATGCGAGATTGATCTGATGAAGTTTGTAGCATATGTTGAAATTCATTATGGAGTTTGCGCTATGACATTTAATGTGCACTTATTACTTCACAAGGTACATAATGTGCGACATTTAGGTCCTGAGTGGACATATTCGACTTTTCCTTTTGAAAACAATATATTTATATTGAAAAGATCTGCAAATGGACCACAAGGGGCAGAACAACAAATGGCAAAAAAATCACTTCAGCGATTAAATTATAAATTTCCAAGTCGAAAACACATGCCTGAAGTAATTCGTGACATTTGCGAAAGTTTTATAAGTGAAAAACGTTTCACTGCAAGTGCGAAAAGTAGTTATAACGTAACATTCTTTAATCCTTGCGAATCCATCGAATGCACTATAGACTCGGAAACTTTTTTAAGATGTATGTATGAAGGTCAAATATTTACAAGTGTGAAATACACTCGCAGTGAATCATTTAATGACTCGGCTATTGAACCTAAAAATGGGGAAGTAGCACAAATTCTAGACATCTGTTTAAGGCACGATGGCTAATGTTAGTTCGACATACGTAAATTAAATTGTGAAACACTTGTTATTGGTAAAGAAAAGATTCCGCACATTCGGAGAGTACTTTCATCTAACACGCAACGTATGTCGATCCATATTGGTGATGTCTTCTCTAAAATGGTAGCTTTAGACGATAAAAAAAATGCAATTCGTATGTTCCATACCGAACCGTTACGAGGCTCAGTAAGACTGATATGCTTTCAAGATAATCGAAACTTGAAACCGCAAGTTTCATGAGTACATGACATGAGAATAATGAAACCTATCCGAAAATTGAGGTGTCTATAATCATAAGGTATATTTATACGGATGACGAACCGGTAAAAACATTTCATTCATCATTGTGAAAATTGTAGATAATTTTATTATCATAACGTACTTACAACTGTACACTTCAATTCTAATTTAATTATTAGAATTGCATAACAAATTATATTTACAATGAGGTCAACAGAAAATCAAAAAACCTTTATTATATCGGGAGTTACTAATATTATCGAAAACTAATTATTTAAAAAAATTACAAAATCACTGTAATAACAAAACGCTATTTGTGCAGTTCTTTTATTATAATAAATGTTCGAACGTTATGAAATTTGAAAACCTGTCTACTTTTATTTTCAGCATTCCTTCTTTACTTCTAATACAATAATATTAGCTTATATTATAATGAAATAATTAAAAATAAGGTAAAAAAATTCAATACTTGTAAACGTAGATAAAAACCTATTCGACTATTAGTTGAAAAATATTGAAATAAGTTGAATCATTATTGGTAAATAAATTTTTTTCGCATGAAAAAAGATTAACATAATTAACAAAATAATTAAAACAAGCATAATGCAATTTCATTATTCCAGGAGTAGTTATTTTGTGAATTATTCAGTTCTTATTTTATTTTAATCTAAGAGTAACATACATATAGAAGGGAACTGGAAAAGTTTGGGAAGGCTATGTAGCGCGCGCTTTCTTGCTCTAGTTTTAGTAAAAACTTTTTGATTGTTGCCAATTACAGAAAGAAAAACTTTTCAACTTTATTTTGTAAATTTTTAAACATTTTTAAATAGTAAAAAAATTCAACAACGACTGTCGGCAATGAAGTTACCAGTAATCCACCGCGTCCATCACCCTGCACCTTGCAGAATTGAGTCTTTCAAATCATGTGCATTGCCGAATTGGAGTCAAAGTTTGGTTAATATATATCCGTTCCGTTGAATGAATAATATCGCTCGCCCAAACCGCACGATTGTATTTGGGCAACTTTATTTTTCATAGTGGCAGCAAATCGAATTCACCAAACCTAACCTGAATTCGTTTTTGCGTTATATCTATTCAACTTTTTTTACTGGGCTCCTAAATGAGAACATCTGGTTACCCTAATCATGTTTCTGATATTTTTTCCACTTTCATATAAAATCTAACGAAAGTAATCTTCTATGAGTAATTCATAAACAGCTTTAGGAATTATATTGATAAATTTTGGTCGAATTACAGTTTCGTCGATAAATAAAATATTCCCGCTTGTACGATAATTATATTATAAGCAGCCCTGTTTATATAGAAGAGAAATAATATAATACTGTAACTTCCATGCGTTTTATATAACAGGCAAGTAAGTGACATTCTTTCAAAAAAATCTTTAAACAAAAATTTTATTCACAGCTGATATTTTCGTCTTGAAATGGCTTGTATTGTAGGTTATTTTTTTATCCACGTATATTTTTTTCTTTATAAAGGAATTTTCTAAGTGTTTCGATATTTTTACAAGAGTAACAATATTTTGCAAGGCACTTGCATACTTGTAGATATATAGTTTAATTATTTATTAATTATTATATTGTTCATGTCTCACCAGAAAAGTAATTTCCAGAATTATTTCTGATATACTCTTGTCGTATAATAATTGAGAGGTTGGATGACGTTGGATGCAATAACAGTCTACTTGCGTTTTTAGAAGTCAGTTGTTTTTCATTTTTTGCTCGTGAAGTTTTATGCGAAACAAATGAAAAACAAGTGACTTCTGAACATACAAGTAGGCTGTTATTGCACCCGCAACCCCACCCAGTCACTCAATTTAGAAACGGAATTGCAGTCCTTATCATATTTTCATACTTGTCATACATTTATTAAAAGAGAATTTACAAATAATAGTATGCTAAACAATACTTGCAATTAGGTTTGTGTTCCTCTTCTCAGTATATTTTTACTTATTAAAGCCAGCTGATAAGTAATTTCGGGAATTTCTTTTATATTTCACATAAAAGTTTACTTTGCAACTATGAACTATATTTCAAATTTTAAAACTTTTAGCGTCGAACCTCTTAAAGTGATAGCTAGTTGCAGTTTGCGGTTTTTTGCGTTTGCACAATCGACATGACCATGCAGCTGTAATTTTGATATCGAATTTTGCTTTTCGAACTACGTCTGTTTGCGGCATCAAATCCTTTAAATCGCGCCGCGCTCGTACAATTATAATTAATATAAATATTGGTATGTTGAATTTCGTTTCTCGGTTAGTAGAAGTGTTGCACGAAAACAAAATGCGTTCGAACATTGTTCGTGCTTTCTCTCTCGCTCTTCGAATTTCGCAGCAGCAATAATGTATTGAAAATATCAAATTTCAATTTTATATTTACCCTGGCGGACCGGCCGAACGCAAGCATTACGCTACAGCGTAATGGTAAAGTAATGGTAAAGTAATGCTAAAGTAATATGGCATTATAATTATTGAAAGAAGCAAAACAAATATGTGAACTGTTAAAACTATAATAAGACGTTAAAATTTACGTTAAATGATCATGCCGTAATTGCAGCAAGTTGCTTTTACAGCATTAAAAAATAAAAAAACAAAGTGGCTGTCATTGAAGTCGGGCCCCTGCATGTTGGTAACCCGCTTGAAGCCCCCGTTAGCAGACTGCAATGACAAACACATTATTTTTTCACTTTTTAACGCTGAAAAAGAAACTTGCTGCAATTACGGCATGACCATTCAACGTAAATGTTAACGTATTATTATAATTGCAACAGTTTACATATTTGTTTTGCTTCTTTCAATAATTATAATGCCATATTACTTTAGCATTACTTTACCATTACGCTGTAGCGTAATGCTTGCGTTCGGCCGGTCCGCCAGGGTATCAATAAATTTCCATTCCTCAGCGAAAATCTCAATATACCAGGAACTTTACACGTCCTACAATTCTAACAGGTACCGCAATTTTTTGTAACCTTACAATATTGGTGCAAAGAAACGAAAACTAATTTTCCATATGGAAATTAGAATCATTCCAAACTTTTAGCAATTTTGGGTGCTCTTGTCCAACACCCTTATGTTACAATTTAACAATGAACATCCAAAAAGAAAATAAATAATTTTCAAATTTAATCTTTTTGATAACATTTTCTGTGAATTTCTAAAAATATTATATTGGTTTTAAAAAAATGTTCATATTTCTCAATTAGGAAAACATTGATGAATTTTCTTTTTAATCCATTTCATATTAATGTTGGATTCGTATTGATGAGACTTGTATCCCATTATGAAATGCGATACAACTAATAAACTAAAGCTAAACTATAAAATTGAGAAAGCATGCTTGACTCTGGGTTCCTTATGAAAATAAAAAATGTATGATACGAAACCTAGTCTAAACCCTTACGAAAAAGTATGATAGGAAAATCATTATAGGCCTATGATGATTTTCCTATAATGAATTTCCTATAATTTTTTCGCGATTATAGGAATAATTATAGGAAAAATAATTATCGAAAAAAGTATAGGAAAATAATGAAAGTTATAAATAATATTAAAATATTGAAATAATTAATGCAGAAAATAGAAGAAAGTATAAATTAGTAATGTATTCTGAAAAACTCGCACAAAATTACATAAAGAATTGACATATTTAAAGAAGTTTTGTCAATAATTCATGTAATACTGTGTGAGTATTTCAAAATAAATAATTAATTTATACTTCTACATTTTGAATTAATTATTTCAATATTTTTATATTATTCATTCCTGTAATTATTTTCCTATAATTTTTCCTAAGATTTTTTCTATAATCATTCCTATAATTTTTCCTATAATTATTCCTATAATCGCGAAAAAATTATAGGGAATTCATTATACGAAAATCATGATAGGCCTATAATGATTTTCCTATCATACTTTTTCGTAAGGGAGATGTCCGAAAGGTGTGAACGTTTTTGTTAGTCCAACATGTACACTGAATTTAGGGTCAATAGGGCTAAGTGTGATATAAAGTAACAAAGTTAGACTTTGACTAGTACTATTTCAAATATTTGAGAAGATTACTGTTTAAAATTCTCTTACAAGTAATTCATCCACTGATTCTTATAATGTATATTTGTTTTTAATTTTTTGTCATTTATAAAAATATTATTGAAAATAAAATTTTTTAAATCTGAATTTGGAATAAAACTTCAGTGATATTGGAAAACTTGCCTATTTTAAATTTTATTATTTCTACATTGATTAAATTAATATTTGTCTGTGTAAATGTATCTATTAAAATCTTATTTTCCAATTATTATTATCTACTTATATTTTTACTCCAAAAATGAGGATCATCATCCTCTCCAACTAATATCAAACCGTTGACAGATTTTCGTATTTTACAATAAAAAATAAAAAACAGATATCTGACTGAACAAATTAAAAGAAGGTGTTTTATAGAGAAAAAACTCAAATCAATCGATCAAATGGCACAATTACGAATTGGACTTTTCTAAAAGCATATTCATTTCATTAAACAAATATTGATTGAATTAAATTAGATAATGAACAGGGCAGAAAGTGAAGGTCGGGAACGAATTGCAAAACATAGAGAATAGGCAGGGAGAGGATGAGGGGGAAAGGAAAAGGGAAATCAAACTGCTAGAAGAGAGAGTGTGGCAGTTGTGCATGAGGAGAATGCAAGGTTGTCTATTTCATGGTTGCTTTTGGGGTATCCAAAAGTATTCAGAATAGTATATTGTGTATCGAGGGCGTAAAGAAGGCAAAATAGCTTCACACCCTTCATACACACCATCATGTTTGTCCCCCTCCTTGAAAACAAGCATGTGAAGCAGGTAAAGGAGGGAGACTGTCGGGTCTAGCAATACAATTTTTTCAAAGATAAAGATCAATTCATCCATATTATGACTTGCGGGGTGCAGTGTATGTGCAGCGGTCGTAAAGTTTTATGAAGCGGGCGTAAAGTTTCATGTTGGCCCGGCGGCGGAGTGCGCATGTGCGAACGTCACTGGACGGGAAGCGGCCACATTACGCCTGCTTCACGAGCATGCAATTGCGCGTTTTCAAGGGGGGTCGGACAACAAAATATTTACGCCGCTAGGTACAGCAAGCGATTGACTTTGTGAGATGACTCATACTGTTATGCCTTATTGAAAATTCCGACGTTGTAGTCTACGTCGTAAACGATACTATGACGTAACCGAACTCATATACTATGTCGGAAATTGGAATAGTAGACGTCGTAGTTTACGACATAGTCAACAACGTAGTTTACGACATATTTAACAACGTAGTTTACGACGTAGTTTATGATATAGTTTACGAGAGAATTTATGGCATAGTTTACGACGTAGGTTACCACGTCCCCCTTGAAAACGCGCTATTGAATGCACGTGAAGCAGGCGCAATGTGGCCGCTTCCAGCCCAGTGACGTTCGCACATGCGCACTCCGCCGCCGGGCCAACATGAAACTTTACGCCCGCTTCATAAAACTTTACGCCCGCTGCACATACACTGCACCCCGCAAGTGATAATATGGATGAAATGAGCTTTATCTTTTAAAAAATTGTATTGCTAGACCCGACAGTCTCCCTTCTGCAAAGTACGCTATTTCTGCCTTTCACCTATAATATAAAATTGTCAAGTACACCAAACATCCTTTATCTGCTTCACATGCTTGATTTCAAGGAGGGGGACAAAAAGTATGGTGTGCCTCAAGGGTGTAAAGCTATTTTACCTTCTTTACGCCTTCGATACACAATATACTATTCTGAATACTTTTGGATACCCCAAAAGCAACCATGACCTCATTCTCTCTCTGCCCATTCTCTATGCTTTGCAAGTTGTTCCCGACCTTCACTTTCTCCACTGTCCATGATTTAATTTAATTCAATCCATTTTTTTTTGAAGAAATAAATTATATTTTTCATTAAATTATATTATATATTTTCCCTGAATTTCCGCTTTTTTTCTCAAAAATTTTACATGTTTATTATTTTTTGTTATAAATTACGATAGGGTAATTAAAAATCAGACTAAATGATAAGTATGATATCTATTTTTTATTTTTTATTGTTAAATACGAAAATCCGTCAACGGTTCGATATTAGTTGGAGAAGTTGATGAACCTCATGTTTGGAGTAAAAATATAAGTAGAAAATAATTATTGGAAAATAAGATTTTAATAGATACATTTACACAGACAAATGTTAATGTAATTAATGTAGAAATCATAACATTTAAAATAGGTAAGTTTTTCAATATCACTGAACCTGTATTCCAAATTCAGATTTTTTAAATTTTATTTTCAATCATATTTTTATGAATGACAGAAAATTTAAAACAAATATACATTATAAGAATCAGTGGATGACTTACTGTAACAGCGGAAAATCTTAAATCGTCGACACACTACGAAAGAAAATTGAAAATATTTATTCAGACAAGATTTTGTTGATTTAAGAAGAAGACGATTAAAAGTAGAAAGTCCAGAGATAATTTTGGGAGAATTTTAAACAGAAATCATCTCAAATATTTGAAATATCAGTAGTCAAAGTCTAACTGTGTTCTTTTATATCACACTTAGCCCTATCGACCCTAAATTCAGTGTACATGTTGGACTAACATAAACGTACGAACTGCTCGGACTTTTAGACTAGATTTCGTATAATACATTTTGTATTTTCATAAGAAAGCCAGAGTCAAGCATGCGTTCTCAATTTTATAGTTTAGCTTTAGTTTATTAGTTCTATCGCATTTCAAAATGAGATACAAGTCTCATCAATACGAATCCAACATTAATATGAAATCACAGAAAATGTTATCAAAAAGATTGAGTTTGAAAACTATTTATTTTCTTTTTGGATGTTTATTGTTAAAGTGTAACATAGGGGTGTTGTACAAGAGCACCCAAAATTGCTAAAAGTTTGGAATGATTCTAATTTCCATATGGAAAATTACTTTCCGTTTCTTTGTACCAATATTGTAAGGTTAGAAAAAATTGCGGTACCTGTTAGAATTGTAGGACGTGTAGAATTCCTGGTATATTGAGATTTTCGATGAAGAATGGAAATTTATTGATAAATATAAAATTGAAATTTGATATTTTCAATACATTAATGCAACTGCAAAATTCGAAGTGTGAGAGAGAAAGCACGAACAATGTTGGAACGCATTTTATTTTCGTGGTGTTCTACTAACCGAGAAACAAAATTCAACATACCAATATTTATATTAATTATAATTGTACGAGCGCGGCGCGATTTAAAGGATTCGATGCCGCAAACGGACGTAGTTTGAAAAGCAAAATTCGATATCAAAATTACAGCTGCATGGCCCTGTCGATTGTGCAAACGCAAAAAACCATGCACTGCAACTAGCTATCACTTTAAGAGGTTCGAAGCTAAAAGTTTTAAAATTTGAAATATAATTCATAGTTGCAAAGTAAACTTTGATGTGAAATATAAAATAAATTCCCGAAATTACTTATCAGCTGGCTCTAATAAGTAAAAATATACTGAGAAGAGGAACACAAACCTAATTGCAAATATTGTTTAGCATACTATTATTTGTGAATACTCTTTTAATAAATGAATGATAAGTATGAAAATATGATAATCACTGCATTTCCGTTTCTAAATTTAGTGACTGGTTGGGGTTGGGTGCAATAACAGCTTACTTGTATTTTCAGAAGTCACTTGTTTTTCATTTGTTTTGCATAAATTTTCATGAGCAACAAATGAAAAACAAGTGACTTCTAAAAACGCAAGTAGACTGTTATTGCATCCAACATCATCCAACCTCTGAATTATTATACGACAAGAGTATATCAGAATCAATTCTGGAAATTACTTTTCTGGTGAGAAATGAACAATATAATAATCAATAACTAATTAAACTATATATCTAGAAGTATGCAAGTGCGTTGCAAAATATTGTTACTCTTGTAAAAATATCGAAACACTTAGAAAATTCCTTCATAAAGAAAAAAATATACGTGGATAAAAAAATAACCTACAATACAAACCATTTCAAGACGAAAATATCAGCTGTGAATACAATTTTTTTTTAAAGTATGTTTGAAAGAATGTCATTTACTTGCCAGTTATAAAAAACGGATAGAAGTTACAGTGTTATATTCTTTCTCTTCTAGATAGTTACAGGGCTGCTTATAATATAATTATCGTACAGGCTTTTCCTCCTGTCCTCTTAAACTTTGGAAACCCCATAAAATGTTCTACTTTTTGGTCAAAAGACTAAATCTAACTTTTTTCATAAAATGTTCCCTACGATCGCGTTTTATATTTTCTCCGTCTTTATTCGAAAAAAAGCGAGAGATGGCGACATTTGTATATTTTCTGGAACATATGCAAATAAACATTTAAAAAAATTGATAATCGAACATAATTTTCATTTAGGTCTTATTATAGGGGGGGGGGGCCGGAGAGGTTATGTCCTCATTTTTCCACTTAGGCATCTGGTCACCCCAGATATGATGCTTTGTGTAAAGTTGAAATAACCTCAAACCGGAGACGTGATTTCATGAGAGAACTCGGAAACCATAATCTTCTTACATAAAATATCGGGTGCCAAAAAAACGCAGTCTTTTTACGGTCCCGCATGCTTACAAGCTGGAGCTTGACCGGAAACAGACTACTTTGATGCCTTGGGGCACAATATGTATTAGGGTGACCAGAAAAAAACACTTTTGGATTTCTTAGGAGCGAAAGGCAAATAACGGTAGTTTATGCGATTGTAGAAGCCAGTTTTTTTTTATTTTAATTTTAAACAATATTTAGAGGTGCCCCATCGTCTTTGAAGTTCTTATGTAATTAACATGGGCAAAGCCAACTTTTTTTTCATTTAAGATTTTAACCACGAAGTTATACACTTTTTAATTTGAACTTTTAATATGTTGTTCTTCAGGTCCTCAGAATCCACATAAAACCATTTTTCCAATAAAAATTTCATAAATAATATTAATTACGGTTGCTTGAAAAGTGTCATTTTCACTTTTTTCTACTGTTTTCAAAGCCTAATAACGGCCCTAATAATTTATATCTTTTAATGAAATTTTAAGAATATTTTCCTCGAAGGTTGAAGATCACATTTTATGAAAAAGCAGATTAGAAAAAATATAAATAAGCCTGCAATAATGAAAACAAATCTGAGTAAATTTTTGAAATGTGACCGTTTTCGGGGCGGAGCGCTCATCAGCTCGGCCATAAAAATCGATCACAGTGGGTCTTGACACCATAAACTCATAAAGCAGACCCTTTCACGGCAAAGCGTTCTGTAGTTATATTTCCCTTTTTCAGAAAAGTGAGTAATAATAATTCAAGGAACCCTAATTATACCTGTTATAAAGTCACATCGATGAAAAGAGCTGAGATTGCACTTTTACGATCGACCCTTCACTTACCGAAATTCTCAGCTTTTGCAATGACAAACTTCAAAGACGATGGGGCACCTCTAAATGTTGTTTAAAATTTAAAAAAAAACCTGGCTTCTACAATCACATAAACTACCGATATTTGCCTTTCGCTCCTAAGAAAACCAAAAGTGTTTTTTTCTGGTCACCCTAATATGTATATTATTGTTTCATAGAGAAATTCTTTAAATAAATCTATATAATAATATTTAACTGTATCGAGTGAAATATTGAATAATGAAAATTAAATGAAAAAAATGAAAAATAATAGGAAAGTCTCTTTGAAAATTATTTAGAAGAAGTAAACAAACATTTGGAGAATTTAGAGTTATTTTTCCTGACACATAAAAAACTCGTTTTACAAATCTTTTAAGCCTTATGGCTGATAATAATTTCGACAAGACAATAATGAAACTTGATGTTGCTGTTTATTGGAACCGATTTTTCCAATATGTATCCATGTTACAGAAGTATATGGACTTGCATGCTGGTGGCGGAAGTGAGAACGTGTTAAGTGACAGGTGGTGAGAGGATTTTGCAAAATTTGTGTGGAAGGTGTGAGTGGAGTGTGAAGGTGGAAGCCTAGGAGGTGAGTAGGGTTGTGTGGGGTGAACTGGACAGATAGAAAGTAATTCTCAGCGTAGGAGTGAGGTGGGATTCAGTTAGTTAGAGAAAGTGAGGTTAGATTGACAAGGAGTCGAGGATGTTTGGGGTCAGGAGTCTGGGGCCTTCGTGGTGTCAAGGGTGGT
>CAKNWT010256681.1:0-19143 GCA_932066315.1 Andricus coriarius
TCCTTGGCTATGATGTTTTTGTCAGCTGGTGCCGAAAATTCGATAACCAACATGGTTCGTTTCTCGAAGTCAAGAAGGACTATGTCAGGTCTCGAGTGCGCAACAGAAACAATTGTCGAGAATATGAAGTTCCAGTATATCCGACACTTCTCATTCTCGACAATTGATTCTATTTCCCTAGGAGCGTTTAGCGGAGCGGTATTTGGGCTGATGCCGTAAGAGTGACAGAGATGGTAATAAAGCACTCTTAGTGCCGCATTGTGCCTTTGGATGTAGGTCATTCCGGCATGAGTTGGACAACCAGATAGTATGTGTCCTAGATGCTCGGGGTGTGCATGACACGCTCTGCAGCTATCATCGGGAATGTCTTGGCTGAAAATGTGGCGACGGTATGCTAGAGTGGAAATGACACCGTCTTGGCATGCCAAAATGAAACCCTCCGTGCTCCGTGCCATGCATCTAATATATATATATATAGTATTGTGTGTATTAGCGCTTCTAAAATTTAATTATTATCCACGTTTGCTAAATTATTCTATAAGATCGCGTTTAAAGTTTTATCAGATGTTTTGAGTTGTATCAAAAACCTTAAAGACTTGAAGAAGTCTGACTTTCCACTCGATTCTCGCACATTTTATTACAAACTTACTGTAACTTACTGTTACAATTTGCTTTCTTATGCGATTTTTATAAAAAAAATTTGTTTTGCAAACATATTGCAACAAAAAAAATCTCCCCACTGAGTATTAAATTGCAACATTTTTGCACTTACAGGCAATTATCGATTATGTTGACATCATATTCTTGTTCAGCGACTCAAAAAACCTACTAGGTACCAATTTCGTCTAGATTTTCGCAAATTTTCTTACCATGTCCCATTTTTTCTTTGACAGGCACGACTTTGCGCTGTGACTACATCCACACATCCAAGCACTTATCTCAAAATTAATTATGATTAATTGCATAATATGTTAAAAATTTGGTATATATTAAGTTTTAAAGAAATCCTGCGTAGTCAGAATATCAGAGAATTGCTATGATCTTTTTGGAATTTTCAACATTGTTTTTTGCGAAGATTTTGTGGTTTGAAGTTAAATAATGATGATCAGACACGGCAAATCCACCTTTTCTACCTTCTGCAGGCCGTATTCTTGAAACTTCATTCTTTATTTGGATGAGTATTAAATTAGGTGATGTGCAATAAAATAAGATTTCTTTTAATTGTTTTGCTTTTTTTTGCATTTCTTTTTACTCATCACTTGAGAGTAGTATAGACTCGCTTAAGTGGGGTCTTCCGAAAGGAAATGCATACTCTCTAAATATGAATCAGTGAAAAATTCACTCATTGAAATTGTAGTTGGGCATTTCACTGATTAATCAGTGATTGCGGACTTATTCACTTATCAATTGAGTAACACCAGAGTAAATCATGTGATACATAACCTCTAAATTTTGAAGTAAAACGTTGTTGTAATTATTTTACTTTATGAATTTTCGGACTGTATAAGTGTGCTGAATTTACTGCGGGAAAAATATAATCTATAGCGTATAAAAAGTACTATGATTATTTGATTGAATCTACTAAAATCTTATTTTATTATGACTGCTAAATTGACGTAATGCAGTGCTACAAACTCTCAAAAGTGTTACTTTCACTGTATGAATAAGTACCCTAGTAGCGACTTCTGGCTTGTATGACAAAGGCCAGAGTCTACTCAGCATCTGCTCCCTCTAGTCGACCAGACTGGCGGGAGAAATGATCAGACCAGACGATAAACAGAATCTGGTGAATAAAGGAACCAGATTCTGGTATTTAGTTTAAACACTAGCAATTAAGGCAGAAATTAATTAATGAAATTGAAAATCTAGCAATCGGAAATCTGAACGATTCATGAGAATCCCCAAACATGCAATAAGCTTATACGACATGGGGTTATGTTTGTAATATGTCAGTGTGTCTCGCCTGAAATGTAGTGATGTCTCCGCAGTATATTCTCCTAGAAAGGGCTGAAATATGGTGTAAAACTATTACAGAAACCTATTTAGTACCATTTTACGTTATTTTAATTCTGTCTGGTGTTTATCATGACCAGTCTGGGCCAGGATCTGCTATACCAGACTCTGGCGCCAGAACAACACGCCAAAGCGGAACCAGCCGGGTGCCAGGCTGCAAGCAGATTCTTCTTTTTCTGGCGCCCAGCTGGCGCCAGTCTGCAGTTATCTTGCTACTAGGGTAACTTTTCACTGGTTGTCAGTGACCGGATTCTAGCTATTTGAATCAGTGAGAGTTCACTGATTATCAGTGATTTTTCACTGATTCAGATTTAGAGAGTAGTCTTCGAACATTAGCCGAAACTTCAAACATCGGTTTTCTCTTGCTGTCAATTTAATGGAACATTATTAAAAGTTCTATAAACTAAAACTTATCTTTGTTTAAAATGATTAGTATATAAAAGTTTACTTTTTTCCTTATTTAAAATAGTAGCGTATCAAAAGGCAGACCGAGGAAAGAATAGGGGGAATGTGTGATTGACACCCTAAGTCATAAAGATAAAAAAACCATAGAAACACAAGAGCTGGCATGAGAAAATGTATGGACATAAAGGAAGCTAAAGTTGTATGCCAGGACAGGAAAGTGTGGCGACAAATAGTATATAAATACGTATGATGAAGAGTGTCAGGGGAGTGAGAGACGCCTGTAAAGACTTTGGATAATAATGGGCCCGCGTTGATAGCTTTACTTGGTGGTTGTGATTAGAGTCAAGAGTATGGCTCTTGATATCTGATCATCATCAAGCTTGCGTGTTTTTATGTGATCTATGACACATTGACACATGATGACTTTGTAAAGTTCGTCGCCTGTGGTGATTGGTAGAGAGATTTATCAGCGACTTGGGTCGGAGCAGTGTTGCAGAATGAACGTGCTATTTAAATAATCAACACGGCAATTCTAGATTAATCTAAAACTCTATACCCTGCCCCTTATACTTCCTCGTACATTGCCCTCTCTCACTTTTCTCCTATTATAACTCCTTGATCCCCGACAATATAACGAGGCTAAAACCGAGTGAGTCTTGGGATCAAATAATATTGATATTATTTATGCTATCGGCAAACCATAAAGAAAAGTAAATTGATAAAACATTAAAACAATTCAGTGAGTTTTCGTAAATTTCTTGCTTGGAAAAGTGAAAGGGACTTCCATATTGAAAATAACCCATTTCGCAAAGTCAGATTATGCAGTTTGATGCAGTATAAATTGTATTTTATGCACCAGCGGGAGGCTTTGTTCAAAATCGCATTTGCAGCAATTTTCGAGGAAGACTGTTCGAGTTGTGTTGTGACTCTTCTAATTGTGATTACATGTTTTATAGAGGTCAGCAAACACTATATGCGACTGTCTCCTCAACTCAAGTACACTCCACATAAAATAAATCATTTCCATAAATTAGACTTGCCTTGAAAGGATGCTTTAAATTTTCAAAGTAATTGGAAAGAGCTTCTTCGAAGAATAGTATCTCCTATTGGCTATCGATCTCCGTGGAAAATCGCTTCTTCACGCGGGGAATGCGTTATTTTGACCCTACGTCGCGTCATCCGCGTGAGTGATAAATAAATTCGCCACGCGATGGTTACAACTCTTCGGCGCCAGAGACACAAAACAACTCACTCCACCTATTTGGGTACGATACCGCCACAAGCATCGTGGTTTTTCGTTCACACATGGACATATCTGTTGAACTCGGTTGTAAATCAGTTCGGCGCATCGGAGGTATTTCGGTTAAATGACACATGAGTGTCCTATAGGAGCCCTAGACCGAATGGTTCTGTAGTCCTGACAGTCAGGGCTGTATGCGTCGTGTCCTGTGTAGAATTGAATGTAGCATTGTCCGGCTTAGTTTGACCATACGATATTGTCAGAGGCGGAGAGAAAGAGGTGGAGAGCAAGGATAGAGATTTTGGGGGTCGAATAGGGTGAACAGAAATAAGCGTGGAGGGCGCCAAGGTTTCCAAATGGAACGACGTCCTGGACGGGACTCGAGTTATGGTCCATCCTTGGAATGGGTGCGGTAAATTATGTCTTGCCTCGAGCGGGACGATTCGTATTACTATTTTCCTCTGCTCCGTTTTTAAAGAGAACATAAAAAAGTATGTCCTGAAAGGTTATTAGAATTGTGAATTCTTTATGCTTAATTAGCTTGCATTAAACCAAAAATTAATACTTATTTGAACCTTCAGATCATAAAAAAAATTGTATAATGGAATGACAAGCGCCCATCAAAAAGGGTTTCGTAGAGGTAGGCGTACTTTTACTTCTTGATACATCTCCTTAATATCACGAAACTTATCAGGAACGTGTAAAATATCCGCCCCTTTGGAATGTATTTTTTATGATTAAAACAAAAATACGCATCCCATTAAGAAATGATTATTAACAAATTTGTAGATCTTTTTTGGCTGAACAACTTTTGTTTATTGATTAGTTAATTCATAACATTAATATGTCATATTAACATTTTTTTAAATATTTTTTTATTCCTCAAATTAAACCAATAAACTGATTATTTTTATATTTTACAACTATATTTGTATTTCTTGCCTTGTGTCGTTTTTACAAAAATCTAATTTTTTTATTTTCAATGCTATTTTTTACGAATAAGAAATGCGCATCCTATCAAGAAATTATTAATAAAAAAATGTGTATATCTTTTCTGGGTGAACAACTTTTGTTTATTAAGTTTTTTTTCGCACCTTTTGTCGATTTTTCCAAGAATTAATTTTTTATTTTTAATGTTACTTTTTACGAATAAGACCAGACATGCCCGTTCTATCAAATACTAATCAATAGCAAAATAAATCTTTTTTGGGTGAACAGTATCCCATCAAAAAGTGATTGATAACAAATTTGTAGATCTTTTTTAGGTACATAATTTTGGTCTTTTCATCTTTTTCTCGTATCTTGCAGAATTTGACTGAAAAATGGAATTTTTTATTTTTCATTACCTTTTTTGTGGTTAAAACTAGAATAATACAACGACAGCGACGGCGACAACGACAGATAGACACCACAGTAAACCCTGTTTTTTCGGATTCAGGGGGTCTCAAAACGTGGCCATTTAAAGAAATTCGCGAAAGTCAATTTTCACGTGAAATTAATACCTTCTCATCATGAGATTGTAATATGTTGAATTTTTGAATTTCATATCTTTATGTCCTGGAAAAAAATTTTCTTACACTTTCCGTCACTTGGATTCAATGCACAGAGCTATAAGAAAGGACAAAAATGTTATATTGTAAATTTAATTGTTATAAACAAATTGTATTAACAAATAAAAGATATTAGGGGTCATTCGCCTTCAAAGTATATTTCTGCTCTGAACTTGCTTGCTTTCATCGTTAAGATGATATGTGGCCATTAAAATTAAAGATTGGATGTTATTAATTAATTCTATAAACAAATCATATAAACAAATTATATAAACAAATGTACATCGCAGACAATTATAGGCAGAGAGAAATCGTTTTATCTTCTTGATTTGTTTATTTGTTTTCTTCTATTTTTGTTTATTTTATAAACAAATGCACATTTGAGGCGTTTTTGGTCCAAAAGAAATCGATGTTTCTTCTACGCTTGTGGGAATTATATTACAAATTATGTTTTCTGAAAAAAATATTTAACATTGATCAATATTTGTTTATTTTTTAAACAAATTCACATTTTAGGCGTTTTTAAGCGAACTCTCTAAATCTGAATCAGCGATAAGTATACCGCTAATTCAAATCAGCGTATATACACTGGCAAATCAGCGACATTTAGCTGTTAATCAGTGAAATTTCACTGATCAGCAGCTAAATTTCGCTAATTTACCAGCGTATATACGCTGATTTGAATTAGCGGTATACTTATCGCTGATTCAGATTTAAAGAGAAAAGAAATCTGAGTGTCTCGTCATCCCGAAATTCAGGATGACTAGTCAACTATTTTTCATAAGCTTGACTAGTCGTCCCGAAATTTCGGGACTAGTCCACACTATTAAAAATAATATTAATATACCAATGTATATTAAAATTGATATGTCAAGTATATGAAATCGCCATTAAGAGCGTGTATATTAAATTTGATATACATTCACGCTAATCACTTACAAGATAAAATAAATAATTCCAGTTTACACCAATTCAAAAGAAGTTTAGCAGTAAGTTTTGATTATAAATAATAAAACGTGATACCTAAAAATAAAATAGGATTTTAAGTCTAAAAGTTCAATTAAGCAAAGAAATAACGGACCTAACCCACGATCGACTGTACCTGCATTAAATATCTACCATTCAGAGCGAATTTCAAAAAAAGTTCAGCCTGTACCTTGCACTTTAATTATAAATAACAATTCAGTCGACAAATTCTAAGTTATTACATTATTTGCGAATATTTGACAAGATTTAAAGAAATGAAAGCACTTTGTGTTTTTACGCACACTGCTTTACCGACCTTTACATTAAATTTAATATACACGTATATTAAATTCACTTAACCAATTTATGTTATATTTCAGTAACGGTTGTGCATATTTGCTTCACACACACATATACAGGGTGTTTTTTTTAACTTGAGACAACGAAATATCTCAAAAAATACGCATCCTACGGAAAAAATGTCTGGAATAAAAACTTTTTATTTTCGAGGGGGAAAAAAGATTTGTTAAAATTTACCCCACCCCCACCCCCACAGGAGGCAGGGGTGGGGGTAACTTTGTAATTTCAAATGGGAACCCCAATTTTTTATCACAGATTCAGATTCTCCTTCATGAAATACATAAGTTTTATTCGAACAATTTTTTTCGATTCGCAAAAAAAAAATCGAAAAAAAAAAAAACCCACCTCCCATGTCTCCTGGGGGGGTGGGGGTGGGGTAAATTTAAAAAAATCTTTTTTCCCCCTCGAAAATAAAAAGTTTTTATTCCAGACATTTTTTCCGTAGGATGCGTATTTTTTTAGATATTTCGTTGTCTCAAGTTAAAAAAAACACCCTGTATTAACCCTCATACAGATTTTTCTAACAGTGCATCCTCTTTTTCAACTGCTCCAATTTTCCGGGACGACTAGACGCAGCCAAAATAAATAGTTTTTTCTTCTGATCTTATTGAAATTATATTGCCAATGACTTTTTATAAAAAAATTTCTATGCATCACTAATCGTTTATTTTATGAAGAAATATTTAAACAAATGTACATTGCAGACATCTATGGGCAGAAAGGAATCGCTTTTCTTTTATTATTTTTTAAACTATATTCACAATGATGCGTCTGGATCAACTTTTGTCATTCATCACTATTTGTTTATTTTATAAACAAATTCGGTAAACAAATTCATATTCTAGAATCTAGGCGTTTATAGGCTAAAAAAATTGTTCTTTTTTCTAGTTTTGTTAAAATCATATTGTCGAACAATATAATTTATAAAATTGGCAAACAATTCATATGAAGAAATGCACATTGTAGACATTATAATACGTAGAAGAATTGGGGTGCTTTTTTATCGTGAGTCCCTTTGCCTCTAATGAATCAGAGTGCAATATTATCCTGAGTACTTATTCGGCCGTTTATGGATCTAAGATCAATGTGCATTTGTTGACATAATTTGTTTACAAAATGAACAAATAGTGAAGAATTACAAAATTTCATCAAGACACTTCATATGGAAATATAATTTGAAAAATAATAAAAGAAAAAACGATTTTTTCTGCCTATAAATGTCTGCAATGTATATTTTGATATAATTTGTTTATAAAATATTAAATTAGTGATGCATAGCAATGTTTTTCCGGAAAACATCATTGGCAATATAATATCAACAAGATTAGAAGAAAAATTGATTTATTTTCGCTTAAAAACGCCTAAAATGTGAATTTTTTTATATAATTTGTTTATAAAGTAAACAAATATTGATGAATAGCAATTTTGTTAGAAAACATAATTGGTAATACAATTACAGCAAAACTAGAAAAAAATTGTCTCTTTCTGCCTATAAATGCCCACCAATCTCCAAAATACCAATCTTTGAAAAATTTAGTCCAGAATTACATAGAAAACAGACATTCTAAAACCGGTGCATAATTGCGTTCTAAATGTCATTTGGAACCTCCTTTTTTTATTTAACCCCACTGTGGCGTCCTTCAGGCACATTTTCCCCATTTTCACGGCAAGCACTTAATTTCTTATTTATGTTATCACTCGGGAATTATAATACGTTGCTGCTTTTCTTCTTTAAATTCGCACAACATAGCGTTCTGCGTAACGAGGGATTTCACAGACAGGAAGGACCGAGTTTTATAGGCGGAATGCGACACAGATCCCATGGGATAAGAGAACGAGGGAATAAGGGAAAGCGCCAGAGACGGATACGCGAATCGAGTAATGAGACTCTAACGACGATTGTCGAGGGTCAGTCTAGCGTGGTTTAACTGCAAGTGTCCATTTTTATTATTTTTTCACTTTTTTCAGTCTCCCTACTCCTCCTTTCGCTTTTCGACAGCCGTTATCCCTTTGCTGTTCTTTTTCTCTACTTGCTCTTTGTGTCTTCGTAGCCGATGCAAACGCGGAAAGTGTGGCATCGTAATATATCAGCGGTGATACATTTAAGATGTTTTGCGGCTTTTTCATGCGATGGTGCAATGCTGAGAAGATTAGAATTAAAAAGAAATTGTTTACATATATAATATGTACATACATATAAAGATTAGCGGAAGTTAATCGCCGCCAAGTAAAAAAAAAACGCGAATATATTTTCTCGAACGAACGGTGCTTTTCTCACCTTTAGTGGACATCTCAGTCAATTCTTGATCAATTTGCATCAAACCTTTTGAAACCCTCTTCAACTGAACCAGTGAAATCTCACTGATTGAAACATCTAGAAGTATGTCACTTCCCAAGTGCGAAGTTGGATACGGCCCAGCACTGGCCCAGTATTGGCAAAAATATTGTCGAAGATCGGCTGCCAATATCGTGCCACTGCTGGAATGATAAGTCCGGTATGCACTTAGCGGCCAATTTTGGCCCAGACTCTGGCCGCCATCACCAGAGTTGATTTAAAAAATAATAAAAAATCATTGAATTGTTTTTAGGGCGCATCTATATACAACTACATATCATCCTGGTGTAGAGTGAATACATATATTAAATTTTTAAATATTATATTACAAATCAAATTTGTAACGCTACAGGGTATCGAACCTACATCTATACTTAAATCTATCGCCTAGCAGTCGGGAGCTAAACCTCCGAGTTGAAACTCGATGAAAAAGCCATCTTCATAAAGTACAGCTCAAAAAAGTTAAAACCCCAAATTTTAAACTCTCTTTTTCTAATTAAATATTTATTATCATATGACGTTATGTAAATGTAAAATATACGAACTGTTAACAGAAATATCAATAAAATATTTTTTAAATGAATAATTTATATCGATTACAATTTTTCTTTATGTAATATTTCGTTTTTTCGCGTTTTATACTACTTTGCAGCTTTCTACAATGACAGGAAATGTAATTTTTTATGAACGTTTGAAATTTTTAACGACGGAACTTAAAAATTTGATCGTGAAGTTTGACAGTTTTTTAATAACAAATTTTTTTAAACTTTCGTGTAAGGTTTGGTTTTTAGGTGTTTTAGACCAATTTACAACGTTTACAACAGTTGTATTTATAGTTCTCAGACATTTTAGAACACATGAAACATATTTTTAAACGTATTTTTAAAAATATTAAAATATTTATACTCTCGGCATAGTACTGCGCCAATCGTGGAGCGAGCCGTTAGCCAGTACTGGGCGAATGGCCGATTATCTGTACTGGTGACCAGTACTGGGCCAGTACTACGCCGGTGGTGAACTCCGGCAGAGTGTGGAAATTTCCACCAGCAGTAAAAGTAACACTGCGTCCAGTAATGTGCCATCATTGGGCCATACTCCGGCTTTTCATATTAAAATATGTTTTGCCAGAGTGAAGACGAAGTTTGGAACCGCAGTGTGCTGAGTCTGGGCCGAACTCTGGCTTTTCCTCATAAAACATGGTTTGCTGTAGTAAAAGTAACAGTTGGCCCAGTAAACTGCCATCACTGGGCCACACTCCGCTTTTTCCTACTAAAACATGTTTTGCTAGAGTAAATACGAAGTTTGGAACAGTAATGCGCCGCGTCTGGGTCGATCTCTGGCTTTTCCTCATGAAAAATGCTTTGCCGTGATAAAAGTGATACTTGGTCTAGTAATGTACCATCACTGGGCCAAGCATCGGCGGTACATCGACGAATTTTAATATCTAATATAGGCAGCCAGTACTGGCACAAAACTGGGCCGATTAAAATACCGATATTGGCCCAATAACATTAGCCGATCTTTGGATCCCGAAATTGGACCGAGCCTGGACCGTGTGTTCAATTCCGGCAACTCGCACTTGGGATATTTGGCACGGCAATGAGCCGATGCTGTGCCGAACTCTGGTTTTCTAAGATTCCGAATGATTTGCCGTAGTAAAACTCACACTTGGCCCAGTAATATGGCGTCCCTGGGCCGGACTCTGGCTTCTCCACTTATATAATGCTTTGCCGGAGTAAAGAAAAATTTAGAACTAGTAATGGGCCATTGCCGGGCCAGAATCTGGCTTTTCTTCTAAAAATATGATTTGCCGGAGAAAATAAGATATTCGGCGCGGCAATGAGACGATGCTGTGCCGAAGTCTGGTTTTCTAAGATTCAGAATGATTTGCCGTAGTAAAACTGACACTTGGCCCAGTAATATGGCGTGGCTGGGCCGGACTCCGGCTTATCCACTTAAAACATGCTTTGCCAGATTAAAGAAGAATTTAGACCTAGTAATGGGCCATGGCCGGGCCATTATCTGACTTTTCTTCTGAAAATATGATTTGCCGGAGAAAATAATATATTCGGCACGGCAATGAGCCGATGCTGTGCCGAACTCTGGTTTTCAAAGGTTCAGAATGCTTTGCCTAGTAAAAGTGACAGTTGTCCCACTAATATGCCGTCGATGGGCCGGACTCTGACTTTTCTACTCTCGAAACGAAATGCCGTAATAAATGTGACAATCGGCTTAGTATAGTGCCGATACTGGGCCAAGTTTCGGCTGAAGGTAGGTAAATTTGAAAAGCCGACAAAGGCCGCCGTCGTTGGCCCAGAACTTGGCCGATTCGAACACAGAGTTTGGATCAATGACAATAGCCGACTGTTGGCTGCCGTGATTGGGCCAATATTGTGCCGTATTTTCAGCTTTGGTAATTTGCACTTGGGTTACATTCAGTGAGATTGCACTGGTTTACTAACAAGGAGGGTTAGGTTGGTGTGTTACGCCGATTTTTTTGTAATTTTGCAGATGAAAAGAGGATCCCAGACTATAAAAAAACGATTAATTTTTTGGGCAATCGTTCATATTTAGGGGTGGAAATCACCCCTTCTATATTTTTGATACTTTTACTGTTTTAAAAGGTATCATTGTTTTTTATTTCTTGTTTTTGTACAAAATTGTTCTAATGGATTCTATATTATAATATTATCTTGAGTTTCAAAAATACTTACCCCCTAGAGTATGATAATTCAAAAAATCTACCCCTATAGGATGCTTCGCCATATGACACATAGTTTAAGATTTTGGACTTTGTTGCTGCAAACATCTAGTTTTGATAATTAATTTTATTAAGAATTATCAGTCTTATTCGAAATAACCCCGAAATTATGTGCCATACACCCCTGTAGTATTATCAATAAATAAAAAATTTAGTTATTAATATGACATTTTTGTAAGTAATGAATTAAAACATTTAGTTTGGACAATCAATAATAATATAACTAATTATTTGTTAACGATGGCACATGTTCTTATATTAATAAACCCTTGTTATGTAAAAACTACCCCTCAAAAACTTTTTATGTTTTGTTTAACAGGCGATTTTAATGACAATACATATATAACAGAACTGTTTAAAGAATCTTTACTTAGGTTCAGGCACGTACATATTTCCATTGAAAATTGTACACACATATATACGTACCCTTTCGCATATCGTCCCTCTATCCCTTATTGCCCAAGGCTTTCGACTTACAATATATCTTCTACGAAATAAAAAATAAATGTGTGATATGATGAGTGTGTGTTAATTTGACAATTTGTAAAATTGCGCATAAAATGCTAATCTGATTCTAATTTTAATCTAAAATTGTTTTAAATAACGAAAAATTAGTTAAAAAGAAACAACATCATTCGATTTTTAAGGCACGAAGTTTTTACAGTAACGATATTCTTCGAAGAAGTGTTTTAGGCACAACCTCTTCTTGCACCATGCACATGTTATTACTGCAACATCACCGCAAATATCACAAAAAGGTTCAATATCTTCGTTGAAATAAAAGTCTACAGGGTTATCAAAATGTGGAGGTCTATTTTCTATATATCCGCTTTGATACCAAGAATATTTGAATACGTTAATAAATCTAGGTGAAGACAATTGATTATGTGTGAGGGACTGTAATTTTATAATGTTATTTCTAATATGCGAGTTAATATCAGACCTCAAAAGAATAGAAGTGTCAAAGATTTTTCGTACGAAATTCTTCCAGATCCTAAACCCAAACACATCCAAGGGCTGAATCTTCCCAGTTGTGCCTTCTGGAATAGTGTTCAGTAAAAGGGTTTTACCTTCCAGTATAGCAGTTTGCACGGTTTTTTCACACTGGCCACTCCATGAATCTAACAATAACACAGAATTTTCTCCTACTTTAGGGAAAATACATCTTGAAGCCACATTTGCAGTAATTCTGAAGAAAGTTTACCGGATTTAGAAGCTTGCAAATAAATATTGTTTGCCTGAAAAAGCCTTGGCTTACTCTTGGTCCAAATTCTCCGGATGGTTCCTTTAAAACTACAAAAATGGGTCAAAGTAATCTTCCATCGGCAGATATGGTTGGCTGAATCGTATAGCTATGCGTGGTGGAGGAAACCGATTGAACAACATTTTCCACAGTTTTTGTTCCTTTAAAGCTCAAAGTTCTTCCACTGTGTAATTCTAAATGAAAGCCACTTTGATCGGAATTGAAAATTTTGCTTTCCCCATACCTCAGAATTTCTGATTTTACATTGTTTTTAAAAAAATCACATTCTTGTTCTGTATCTGTAGTGTCATGTTAAGATGATATAGATATAAATTTTGTGATTTTTCGCGAAACAACGTTATGCATTTTCTTGAATTTCCATACCCACTAACGTGATGCTTTAAACCGTGGCATGTCCAGTTCATGCTTCTTTTGTAAAGCCCATCTTCGAAGATCTATATCGTGAACTGTCATCTTTGAATCAATAGCCTCCTTCAAATTGTTGAAAGTGTATTTTGCAACGTTGTATAGCTTATCTTCTCGATCACCACCACTGTTGACTTGTTCTTGCCATCTTCTTAATTGTCGCTCTGAACGAAGCTTCTTGAATCTTTGATGAACGGTTGTAAAAGATAACCGTTTTTTCTTTCCAGACTTCCAAAAGTCAACAGCTTCTTTTTTATAGTCGAAATTAACTCTCTCCTCTTGATATAAACAACTAGGAACTTCACCATAATCCTTTTCTTCTTCTTGTTCTTCATCTTCAATCGGTTGTATGTCAATTTGACTATCCTCATGAGCAAATTGTAAGTCAACTGAATTTTCAATAATAAATGAGGAATCAAACACATTTTTCATTATAATATCCTCTATTACATCGTGTAGATGTACCTCCTCAGGTGTTACTTCTGAAGGCTGAATGCCAAGTTTTTCCTTATTGAACGTTATTGTCAATAACGATATTATATTTAATGGATTCATTCTCATTTTATCAGTAATACTTAGCACAATAGAAAAAGAAGAAAATGTGACTGAACAAATGTTCTTTTCTTTCGCTTTATATATATGCCTGATAATGGCTTATATACATTCCTGCTAATTTTATATTTATACAGTTTTATTTGAAATGCCAAAATGATAATATTTTTATCATATCAGACACCCAAGTTGTAAACAGTCAATATTTCGTCAATTAGGTTGTTTCTACGTATGTCATACGGCCTCATTTACATAATAATGACGACAATTTATCTTATTATTAAAAAATGATCCAATTTTAATATTGTCGTTATTATTATCTGAATGAGACCCTTTGACATACGTAAAAACAAACTAATTAACAATTATTCATTTTACGGTCTATATAATAAGTTGTGTCTCACACAAATTCTGAAGGCAATATTTTGTTTGTTTTTTCCATTTATTTTTTATTCCGTAGAAGATATATTGTAAGTCGAAAGCCTTGGGCAATAAGGGTTAGAAGGACGATATGAGAAAGGGTACGTGTATGTGTGTACAATTTTCAATGGAAATATGTACGTACCTGAACCTAAATAAAAATTCTTTAAGCAGTTCTGTTATATATGTATTGTCATTAAAATCGCTTGCTAAACAAAACATAAAAAGTTTTTGAGGGGTAGTTTTCACATAACAAGGGTTTATTAATATAAGAACATTTGCCATCGTTAACAAATAATTAGTTATATTATTATTGATTGTCCAAAATAAATATTTTAATTCATTACTTAGACAAATGTCATATTAATAACTAAATTTTTTATTTACTGATAATACTAAAGGGGTGGATGGCACATAATTTCGGGGTTATTTCGAATAAGACTGATAATTCTTAATAAAATTAATTATCAAAACTAGATGTTTGCAGCAACAAAGTCCAAAATCGTAAACTATGTGTCATACGGCGAAGCATCCTATAGGGGTAGATTTTTTGAATTATCATACTCTAGGGGGTAAGTATTTTTAAAACTCAAGATAATATTATAATATAGAATCCATTAGAACAATTTTGTGCAGAAACAAGAAAGAAAAAACAATGATACCTTTTAAAACAGTAAAAGTATCAAAAATATAGATGGGGTGATTTCCACCCCTAAATATGAACGATTGCCCAAAATTTTTTTTGTTTTTCCTATAGTCTGGGATCCTTTTTTCATCTGCAAAGTTACAAAAAAATCGGAGTCGGACACCAACCTAACCCCCCTTGTAAGTGGGATTCTGCCACTGGATTAAGAAATGAGGTTTACTGGTTACGGTGTACCACTAGTCATCTGGTCGTACGTGTTGTCGCCCGTCAGCTGGTTCCCGTGTGAAAATTACCAAATGCTTGCCCAGTTACAAGTTTGGCCCCAATTTTGAAAATTATTTTATGGCTACAACAGGGTTAATATTTTATATGTAGAGTAAACCAATTCTGTTTCACATCTTGTACCTCTTGAACACAAGTAGGTTGGTTTGAGGTTATGTTAGCGTATGATTTTGTTATTTTGTCTGTATTAATTATTAAAGTGTGATTCAAATGCTCAAAAATGTCGAAAGTGAAAAGCATTTTTCGCGTTGAAAGTTTTAATTAAAATAGGTTTAATAACTCCTTGTTTATTTAATAAACTATACATTATTTTACAGAATTACACTTTCTGAAATATTGCTTACAGAAAAGTAGTTGAGCAGTTAACTGATCCTTTAAAGATCAAAAATGAGAAAAAAATGTACAAAATGTAGATTACCTAAAAATCAAATTTCAAATTATGTTTACAAGTTCTGTCACGATCATGAAGGAATAGTAATAGTCCGGGCGCCACACAGTAATACAAGAATCTGAATTTTAATAATAACTGAATGTCATTTTTAACTTAAATTAAGTAAATCAATTAATTTCAACAACAAATTGGTCTTAAATGCCGTGTCTCTGTCTGAAATATGAAGTAATACAATGAACAACTGGTAGGTATATAAACTTTCGAATCATTTTCAGTCATGCGATCTGAAATTCATTTGGGCTAGCAGAAATGCGTGCGTGAACTGCGATGCGCGAACACTTAGGAAAAATATCGATTGACGTGTAGATCTCGGCAAGTTGGAGATGTGTATATTTAAGTCGTTTGTGAAACATTTTTAATTAAATAAAAAAAAAGTATTTTAAAAATGGATGCAATCCAGAAATTATAAAAAAAAAACCAGTGTTGATCGATGCCTGTTTGAATCTATGTGTTGGATATGAGCGTCGTTTGTGAAAAGTTTTTTATAACTGAATGCTGAGACAAATTCCAAGGAATACATTATCATGGAGGTAAAGAAAAGTGTAAGTTTATACGGGAAATAAATTTCCGTATCTTATTTTTATCATTTTTGTCATATTTTATAAGTAGGATATGTTATAAACTCCAAAAAAATTAAGTAAAGGTTTGACGGGATGTCAACAATATTTGCTCTTAAATTAACCTAAAAATTTCATTTTACGTGCTTATAAAGCGGTTGACTTCAAACAAGCGAGTGACTGAATGTCATATTACAATCATCAGTTGACTTTCAACCGGCGAATGATCCTTTTGGTTACATCTGAAATTCAACCTACTTTTTTTACTGAAATTCAGATTCTTGTATTACTGTGCAGAGGGGTCACCGTGGCCTCCTTAATTTAGATGGGGCCACCTAGGTTTTTTTTTATGTATTTTGGGTCGCTGAAGACGAATTTCGGGGGTGGCTTTCGATCCGACATTCGGGTAATTTGTTATTAACAATTTAATTGTGTAAAGCACTGTATCTTTTGAACTAAAAGCGATACGAACATTTGAATGAGTAAGTTTTGTTCCTTATTTCATAACAAACAAATTCCATTTTTTTTATTTTGATAAAGTTATTAGAACTGGAGATATTGTTAATTAAGTGCAAAAAAGCGCTGTACCTCCGTGGCGCTCGGACAAATTGGATTATAATTCAGCTCCTAATCAATATTTTTGGTCGTGCATGGTCTTATTTTAAAGTTGAAAGTGTATTCTAACTTCTTAAGTCATAAAAAATCATTTGCACTCACTAATAAACAAATGGGAGCCGCAAAATGTGACGATTTTATCTGGTTTTTCGTTAGTTTATTTGTTTATAGGCGTATAAATGATCATCCCGACAAGGAAACTTATTATAAATTACACAGGAACACGAGATTTTACTCGCAGAATAATAGTTAACAAGTTCATTTATTATTACCAATTTAACTTTTTAAATAGTCGTGCATGATTTAAAACGCGATCGTAATAAAAGTTAGAAGTATGACAAGTATTTCTTATCTTGCGACGACTTTTCAAATTCACCATAAATCAATATGGTCGAATTTTATTCCAACATATGTAAAAAGCACATCAATAAATGCCGCAACCTTTAGTTTTCTGCAAAAAAACTTCGAGTGCATCTTCGAGTTATCTGCGAAATTTATAGTAATATTTATTACGAAAGAAAAAAATTATTACTCTCAATTGACGTGCCTTGACATGACAGCGATCAAGCTTGATCCGACAATGTTCGGTTTTGTTCTAGAAGATGGAAAATTGAAAATTAAAAAAATTACGACTTTCGTACCTCCAGTCGATGAATTGCTGCCTCCATGCAACTGTAAAGTTTGCAGCACAAAAGTGCACCCATGTAATAAAAACAACATAAACTGTTGTTCATTCTGTGCATGCATAAAGACTAAGACTTGTAAAAACAAAAGAAACAATTATGAAAATATTTAGATAATCTGTGAATATACCCTTGTAAAAAATGTATGTAATGATAAATAGATAATCTTTTTTGAAATGCGTTGTACTGTAATTTTGCAATAGGTTTTACAGTGAGTAATTATATTTTATTATTGTACATCTATCTATAGATACTTAGTTATTACAGATAGTATTTAATGTAGGACGTTTGATATTTCAGTGTTTATCTTGCATAAAATGAAACGTTCAATTTATACTCGCATCACCTTATCGAGATCTACGCGTCAATCGACATTTTTCCTAAGTGTTCGCGCATCGCATTTCGCGAAAGAATTTCTGCTAGCCCAAATGAATTTCAGATTGCACGATTGAAAATCATTCGAAAGTTAATATACCTACCTGTTGTTTATTGTATTACTTCGTATATCAGACAGAGACACGGAATTTTCAGACCAATTTATAGTTTAAATGAATTGATTTACTTAATTTAAGTTAAAAATGAAATTCAGTTATAATTAAGATTCAGATTCTTGTATTACTGTGTAATTCAACCAATGACAATTTCACTAGTTCAGTTTAAGAGAGAATGATTAAAAACCTGGAGCCTACACTGAATTCAACTCATTAACCCAAACATTTCAGAACGAATTAACTAGATGAAGCCCGAGTGCCATTTTTCAGAAAATGTTGATTTCTAAATTATTTTTCAAAATACTTCCTTTTTATGACAAAAATTCGATTTTCTAGCAGTTCAGTCGATCTGGAGCATACACTGTTCAACAGATTGTTCTAAAAATTTCATAATAAATTAAGTACATCTTCGTCTAATTTCAAGCCAATTAAGGGCATGTGATACTTCAACCGGGTTCAGTTCCCCCGGGTTTTTGTTCACAAAACTTAAAATTTGTAAAAACTGAATTCGGAGATGCTCTAAAATAGAATAACTGACGTCCCCGAACTCTTTTTTTAAGGGATAATAGCAAAAAAATATATTCTGCTAAATAAAATTGTTCTGGCATAGAGGGCGTCCTAATGAGCATAAATTAAATTATTTATGAAATATATTTTTTGGATTGCCTCCCTCATGAAAAGAAAGACCAACTTAAGACTACAGTATAGGCAGGCATAGGACTGTCTGAAAGTGATCTGAAAGTGATTTTTTCTGGTCCCCAGAAGACCACGGTACTTTTGTCCCAGCCAGCAGTTTCAACTGCTGTCTGTTGACACAGACAGCTATCCTTATTTCCGAGAGAGAGAGAGAGTGGTGTCTATTTCAGTGCCCTAAAAATGTTCCAGGTATAGGCTAAAGGGTACAGACCAGAAAAAGACCGAACGTGGTTTGAAACTGATCTTAGAGTGGTTTGTAGTTGATCTTTCTTTTCACGAGGGCCACAAACAAGCTTAGTTCCGGGACATTAGATACTATGTTTTATTACTTGTCCTAAGTTTTCGACCAAAAATATTGTGTAGTTTGGAAGTAAAGCTGCGGGGAGAATTATAACACACCTAACCTCAAAATACACACATACTAATTAAATTTAGCAAAATGAAATTTTTT
>CAKNWT010256686.1:0-19153 GCA_932066315.1 Andricus coriarius
AATTCAACTATTTTGCTAAAAATTCGTCTTTTTAGGATGAAAATTCCACTATTTTGGTAGAAAATTTATTTCTTTTGTAGAAAGTTTAACTATGTTGTTGAAAATTCGTTTTTTTGCTGTCAAAAATTAACTGTTTGAAAATGGAAATTGACCTATTCCATTTTTGGTTCAAAATTTATTTATTTTAGTGGAAAATTATCTTCTTTGTTGAAAATTCATGATTTTGAATGAAAATTCTAGATTTAGGATTAAAATTTTACTATTTAGTGATGCATTAATCTACATTTTTAGGATATTCAACAATTTGGTGAAAAAGTAATTTTTTTAGATAAAAATTCAACTATTTTGCTGAAAATTCGTCTTTTTGGGATGAAAATTCCACTATTTTGATAGAAAATTTATTTCTTTGGTGGAAAGTTGAACTATGTTGTTGAAAATTCGTTTTTTTACGGGAAAAAAATTATTTTTAATGAAAATTAAACTATTCCATTTTTGATTAAAAAATTATCTTTTTTAGTTAAAAATCCCTGTTTAAAAAGAATTAATCTTCTTTGTCGAAAATGTATGATTTTGGATTAGAATTCAAGTATTTAGTGAAAAATTAATCTACTTTGAAGGAAATTCAACAAGTTTGTTAAAAAGCATTTTTTTTGTTATTAAAAATCCAATTGTTTTGCTGAAGAAGTAGAAAATTTATTTCATTGGTCGAAAGTTTAAGTATGTTGTTGAAAATTCGTTTGTTGTCGGTCAAAAATTAATTTCTTTTCAAATAAAAATTGAACTATTCCATTTTTTGTTTAAAATTGATATTTTTTAGTTGAAAATCCATTTTTTTTAAATTAATCTTCTTTGTTGAAAATGTATGATTTTGGAATTAAAATCAACCATTTTGGATTAAAATTCAACTGTTTAGTGAAATATTAATCTACTTTGTAGGGTATTCCACAATTTTGTGAAAAAGCAATTTAAAAGTAAATTGAACTATTCCATTTTTGGTTCGAAAATGATATTTTTTAGTTCAAAATCCATGTTTTAAAAAATTTAATCTTCTTTCTGAACATTTCCTGATTTTTGATGAAAATTCTACATTTTGTATTAAAGTTCTAATATTTAGTGAAGCATTAATCTACTTTTTTTAGGAAATTGGACAATTTGGTGAAAAGTTAATTTTTTTAGATAAAAATTCAACTGTTTTGCTAAAAATTCGTCTTTTTGAGATGAAAATTCCACTATTTTGATAGAAAATTTATTTCTTTGGTAGAAAGTTCAACTATGTTCTTAAAAATTCAATCTTTTTGGCGGCAAAAAATTAATTTTTTAAAATAAAAATTGAACTCTTTTATTTTTGGTTCCAAATTCATCTATTTTAAATTAGTTGAAAATTCGCGTATTTTCGTTATAAATTTTGGTTAGAAAAAAAAAACTAGAAAAGTAGAAAATAAGTAGAAAACTAGTAGAAAGTTAATTTCTTTGGTCCAAAATTTAACTATGATGTTGAAAATTCGTTTTATTTTGTAAAAAAGTTTATTTCGCAACTGAAAATTCAACTATTGGGTGACAAATTAATCTATTTTGAAGGAAATTCAACAATTTTGTTAAAAAGTCTTTTTTTTGTTGTTGTTGAAAATCCAACTGTTTTGCTGAAAGTTCGTCTTTCTTTGTTCCAATTTCCACTAAATTGGTAGAAAATTCATTTCTTTGTTGAAAATTAAAACATTTTCTTTAGAAGCATTATTTTAGATTGAAAAATAAATTTTTTTGTAATAATATAATAATAATAATAATAATAATATGTTAATATTATGTTAATAATAGTATGTTCAAAAGTTACTTAAGTTTATTTGATTATACTTTCTTGATTAAAAATTCAACTATTTGTTCCAAATTCATCTTTTTTGTATAAAAATAATTTTTTTAAACTGAAAATGTAACTTTTCCATTTTTTTCTAAAAATTGATTTTTTAAGTTGAAAATTAATTTTTTTTAGAAAACTAATCTTCAAGGTTAAAATTTTTTTCTTTTTTGGATAAAAATGGAACTGTTTGGTTGAAAATCAACTTTTTTGTGAAAAATTTATATTTTCGGGTTGAAAATTCAACGATTTTACAGAAAAATCGTCTTTCGGGGTGAAAAGTTAAACAATTTGGATGAAACCTTTTTTCTTCCTTTTTGGTTAAAAAATTCATCATTTGAATTGAAAATTCATCTCTTTGTTCGAAAATTGGACTACTATGTTAAAAATTCTTTTTTTTTGTCAATTATTGATTTTTTTAGTGAAAATTTAACCTTTCAATTTTTTGTTTAAATTTATCTTTTTCAGTTGAAAATTTAACTATTGGTCCGAAAATTAAAGTATTTTTTTGAAAATTTGTTTTTGATAGAAACTTTATCTTGTTTGGTTGACATATTTATTTTTACATTTTTCATTAAGAATTCGTCTTTTTAGGTAGAAAATTCAACTATTTGTTTAAAAAATCAACTATTTGGTTAAAAATTAATTTTTGTTGAATTCTTCTCTTTGGTTAAAAATTTGACTACTTTGTTAAAAAATTTTTTCGTTTTGTTTAAAATTAATTTTTTTCAGTGAAAATGTAATTTTTCCGTTTTTTGTGAAAAATTGGTATTTTTCAGTTTAAATTAACTGTTTGTTTGGAAATTCATGTATTTGGTTGAAATTTCAACTAATACATTCTTTGTTGAAAATTTATGTTTGTAGATTGAAAATTCAACTATTTGGTTAAAAACGATTAACTTTTTTCTTAGAAATTAATTTATCTGTTTAAAAATTCGTCTTCTTGGTTCAAAATTCAATTTCTTGGGTTAAAAATTCAACTCTTCGGATGAGAATTTAAATATTATTTCGAAAATTCTTTTGTCTCTTTGGTTGCTATATTAACAATAACATTTTTCGTTGAGATTTGATCTTTTTGAGGAAAATTCTACTTTTTGGGTTAAAAATTCAACTTTTCGGAATGAAAATTCAACTGTCTTCCAAAAAATTATTTGTTTTGGCTGGATAAAAAATTAATTTTTTTGGCTGGATAAAAAATTCAGCTGTCATCTAAAACAATTAATTATTTGGTTAAAAATGCAACTATTTTTGGTTGAAGTTTAATTTTTTATGTCTACTCATTTGGTTGGAAATTCAGCTTTGAAGCTTAAAAATTCAATAATTTGGTTTTAAAATGCTTGTCTGTGAATAATATTTTCAAAAATATTCCGCTGCTGATGTTGATACCATGATGTTCTGATTTTTATAGATATATTTTAAAAAGTTATTTAAGACCTGATGCTTTGGTAATGGATTTAGGAGGGAAGAAGTTTGATGACAATTGGTGAGAGCTAGGCTTTAAGTGTTATAAACGCGTTTTTCTGATCGATCAAAGCGGGAAGGGGATTGGCCTTTTAGCTGAGGGTCGAGGAGGAAAGCGAGTGGTTTTTATAGCCAGTAAAGGACAAGGAGGGTTTGGGTACTTGGGTGCCCTGCTCGACCAGAGTGTCCCTAATATACGTCATCCCTTAACAGACCCTTACCCCCTATCGTCTTTTTCTTACCACCCTCTTCTTCTTCTTCTTCTTTCTGTCAATCTATCCTTTTCTATCAAAAGATTTTAGATTTTGTTTGCTACACTGATCCACGGTTCATAGACGGTTTGTTCCATTGTTGTATCTTCTTCTAACCGTGTTGTATGATTAGCTAATCTTGGCTGATGTTGATCAGAAGAGAATTTATTAAGAAAATTTTGGATTTTGTTGGTATGCTGATTCATAGATGGTTTGTTCCATTGTTGTATCTTCTTCTATCCGTCTTGTATGATTAGCTGATGTTATCTGATGTTGATCAAGTGCGAATTTGATCAGAAGATTTTGGATCTTGTTGGTATAATGGTTCATAGATGGTTTGTTCCATTGTTGTATCTTCTTTTATCCGCCTTCTATGATTAGCTGATGTTAGCTGATGTTGATCAAGTGAGAATTTGATAAGAAGATTTGGGATTTTGTTGGTATACCGGTTCATAGATGGTTATTTCCATTATTGTATCTTCTTCTAACCGTGGTGTATGATAAGCTGATGTTATCTGATGTTGACCAGGTGAGAATTTAATAGGAAGATTTTGGATTTTGTTGGTATACTGGTACAGTAAACCAGCTTGAACCAGTATACAAACAAAATCCTACATCTTCTAATTATATTCTTACCTGTTCAACAACAAATAACATCACATAATCATATAAGAAAATATAAGATATTCTAATTAAATTCTTACCAGGTCAATATCAATTAATATTAGCTAATCAAACACCTCTCTTGGAAGAAGACACGTTTAAAGAACAAACCAACTACGGACCAGTATACCAAAAAAATTCAACATCTTGGAATTAAATTCTTTCCGGAAGAACATCAGTTAACATCAGCTAATCATGCAATACGGTTAAAAGAAGATACAAGAACGGAACAAACCAATTATGAACCAGTATACCAACAAAATAAAAGATCTTTTAATTATATTCTTACATGGTCTATGTCAATTAAAATCATCTGATCAAACAACTCTCATAGAAAACGATATATCAATAGAACAAACTATGTACCAGTATGTCAACAAAATATTACATATTTTTATTAAATTCTTACCTAAGGAACATCAATTAACATCAGCTAATCATACAGCATGTTGGGAAGAGGATACAATAATCGAGCAAACGAACTATGGACCAGTATACCAACGAAATCCAATATCTTATAACTAAGTTCTTATCTAAACAATATCAATCAACATCAGCTAATCATACAACATGGTTGGAAGAACATACAACAATGAAACAAACTATGGGCATCAATTAACATCAGCTAATCAAACAAGTCCCTTGTAAGAAGACATATTAATAGAACAAACCAACTATGGATCAGTATACCAATAAAATCCAAGATCTTGTAATGAAATTATAACCTGGTCAACATCTATCCACATCAGCTAATTATACAATATAGCTGGAAGAAGATACATCAATGGAACAAACCAACTATGGATCAGTATACCAACGATACCAATAGAATTTAACATATTTTAAATTATTTCTTACCTCGTCAATATTAATTAACATCAGCTAATTAGACAATATAGCTGGAAGATACAACAATTGAGCTAACCAGCTATGAACCAGTATACAACCAAAATTTAACATCTTCTAATTAAATTATTACCTGGTTAATAGCCATCGACATCAGCTTATCAAACAATTCTCTTAGAAGAAGATACAACAATTGAACGAACCAACTATGAACCAGTATACCAACAAAATGCAGCATCTTTCAATTAAGTTCTTCCCTGAATAATATCCATTAGCATCAGCTAATTATACAACACGGCTGAAAGAAGATACAACAATAGAACGAACCAACTATGGACCAGTATACCAACGAAATCCAACATCTTATAATTAAATAATTATCTAAGCAATATCAATTAACATTAGCTAATCATACAAAACGGTTGGAGAAAGATACAACAATGAAACAAACTATGGGCCACTAAATCAACAATTTTCAACATATTCTAATTGAATTCTCACCTGAGTAATATCAATTAACATCAGCTAATCAAACAACTCTCTTGGAATAGGACGCATCAATAGAACAAAGTGACTATGTACCAGTATGCTAACAAAATCAAACATCTTATAATTAAATTATTAACTGGCCAGCATCCATCAACATCAGCTAATGATACAACATAGCTGGAAGAAGATACATCAATGGAACAAACCAATTATGTACCAGTTTGTCAACAAAATACAACATATTCTAATTAAATTCTTACCTAGTCAACATAAAAAAAATCGTATAATCAAACAACACAGTTGAAAGAAGATACAAGAGTGAAACAAACCAACTATGTACCACTATATCAACAAAATATTACATATTCTAATTAAATTCTTACGGGCTATGGGTCAGTAAGCCAACAGTATACAACATCTTCTAATTGACTTCTTATATGGTTAATACAAATAACATCAGCTAATCAAACAACTCTCTTGGAGGAGGCCACATCAATAGAAAAAACAAACTATGGATTAGTATACCAACAAAATCCAACATCTTATAATTAAATCATTAACTGGTTAACATCAATCAGCGTCAGCTAATCATATAACACGGTTGGAAAAAGATACAACAGTGAAACAAACTATGGGCCAGTAAACCAACAATATCCAACATCTTCTAAATGAATTCTTATCTGGCTGATATCAATCAGCGTCAGCTAATCATACAACTCTCGTGGAAAAAGACACATCAATAGAAGAAACCAACTATGGATCACATTACCAACAAAATCCAACATCCTATAATTAAATTATTATCGGGTCAACATCCATCAACATAAGCTAATCATACAATTTATCTGGAAGAAGATAGATCAATAGAACAAACCAACTATGTACCAGTATACCCAAGCAACATCAAATAACATTATATAATCATACAACACAGTTGGAAGAAGATAAAAGAATGGAACAAACCCACCATGGACCAATATTCCAACAAACTTAAGGAAATTCTAAGTTTAATCTTACCTGGTAACTATTAATTAACATTAGCTAATCATACAAACCGGTTAGACGAAGGTCAAACAATGGAACAAACCCACTATGGACCAGTATACCAACGAAACCAACATCTTATAATTAAATTCTTATCCAAGCAGCACCAATTAACATCCGGTAATCATAAAACATGGTTACAAGAAGATACAACAATGAAACAAACTATAGGCAGTAAACCATCAATATTAAACATCTTCTAATTGAATTCCTACCTGGTTATTATCAATCAACATCAGCTAATCAAAAAACTTTCATGGAAGAAGATGTGTCAATGGGACAACTCAACCATCTACTAATATATTAAAAAAATTTGATATGTTCTAAATTAATTCTTCCCCTGTCAATATTAATTAACATCAGCTAAACATACAGCACGTTTGGAAGAAGATACAACAATGGAACAAAACAACTATGTGCCAGTATATCAACGAAATGAACATCTTATAATTAAATTCTTATCTGAACAACATCAATTAACATGAGCTAATCGTACAATATGGTTGGAAGAAAACACAACAATGAAGCAAACTATGGGCCAGTAAACCAACAAAATCCAACATCTTCTAATTATATTCTTACCTGGTCAACATCAGTCTATATCAGCTAATCATACAATATAGCTGGAAGAAGATACATCAATGGAACAAACCAACTATGTACCAATATACCAACAAAACTAAGCAAATTCTGATTTTACTCTTACCTAGTTAAAAAATCAACATCTTATAACTAAATTCTTATCGAAGCAGCATCAATTAACATTAGACAATCATACAACATGGTTTGAAGAAGATACAACAATGAAACAAACTATGGGCCACTAAATCAACTATATTCTACATCTTCTAACTATACAAACAAAATCTAACATCTTCTAATTAAATTCTTACCTGGGCAACATCAATCAACATAAGCTAAGCATACAATATAGCTGGAAGAAGATACGTCAATGGAACAAACAACTATGCATCAGTATACCAACAAAATACAACATATTCTTATTAAATTCTTACCTAAGTAACATCAAATAACATTATATAATCACACAACACAGTTGGAAGAAGATACAACAATGAAACAAACCAACTATGGACCAATATACCAACAAACTTAAGAAAATTCTAAATTTAATCTTACCTGGTAACTATTAATTAACATCAGCTAATCATACAACACGGTTATACGAAGATAAAACAATGGAACAAACCCACTATGGACCAGTATACCAACGAAATCAACATCTTATAATTAAATTCTCATATAAGCAGCATCAGTCAACATCAGCTAATCCTACAACTCGCCTGGAAGAAGATACATCAATAGAACAAACCAACTATGGATCAGATTACCAACAAAATCCAACAACTTATAATTAATTTCTTACCTGGTCAACATCAATCAACATAAGCTAATCATACAATATAGCTGCAAGAAGATACGTCAATAGAACAAATCAACTATCGACTAGTATATGAACAAAATTTAACATCTTCTAAATTAATTCTTCCCTGTTCAATAATTATTAACATAAGCTAATCATACAGCACGGTTGGAAGAATATACAATAATGAAACAAATCAACTATGTACCAGTATATCAACAAAATACAACATATTCTTATTAAATTATTACCAGGTCAACATCAGTCAACATCAGATAATCATTCAATATACCTGGAAGAAGATACATCAATGCAACAAACCAACTATGTACGAATATACCAAGAAAATTAAGTAAATTCTAAATTTAATCTTATCTAGTAACTGTTAGTTAATATCAGCTAATCATAGATCACGGTTGGAAGAAGACACAACAATGGAACAAACCAACTATGTACCAGTATACCAACGAAATCAACATCTTATAATTAAATTCTTATCCAAGCAGCATCAATTAACATCAGCTGATCATACAACATGTTTGGAAGAAGATACAACAAGGAAACAAACTATGGGCCAGTAAACCAATGATATTCAACATCTTCTAATTGAATTCTTACCTGGTTAATATCAATTGACATTAGCTAATCAAACATGTCTCTTGGAACAAGACAGATTAATTGAAGAAACCAACTATGGATCGGATTTCCAACAAAATCCAACATCTTATTATTAAATTATTACCTGGTGAACATCCATCAACATAAGCTAATCATGCAATATAGCTGGAAGAAGATAGATCAATAGAACACTAACTATTTGCCCGTATGCCAACAAAATACAACATATTTTTATTAAATTCTTACCTAAGCAACATCAAAACACATTATATAATCATACAACACAGTTGAAAGAAGATACAAAAATGGAAAAAATCAACTATCTACTAGTATATTAACAAAATTTGACGTCTTATAAATTAATTCTTCCCTGATAACTATTAATTAACATCAGTTAATCATACAACATGGTTGGACGAACATACAACAATGGAACTAACCCTCTATGGACCAGTATACCAACGAAAGCAACATCAATTAACATCAGCTAATCAAGCAACTCTCTTGGAAGAAAACACACGAATAGAACAAACCAACTATGGATCATTATACCAAAGAAAGCCAACATCTTATAATTAAATTATTACCTGGCAAACATCCATCAACATTAGCTAATCATATAAGATAGCTGGAAGAAGATACGTCAATGAAACAAATCAACTATAAACCAGTATACCAACAAAATACAACATATTCTTATTAAATTCTTACCTAAGCAACATCAAATAACATTATATAATCATACAACACATTTGGAAGAAGGCAAAAAAATGGAACAAACCATGGGCCACTTAACCAACAATATTCAACATCTTCTCATTGAATTCTTACCTGGTTAATATTAATTAGCATCAGCTAAGCAAACAAATCTCTGGGAAGAAGACACATCAAAAGAAAAAAACAAGTATGGATTAGTATACCAACAAGTTCTAACATCTTTTAATTAAATTATTACCTGGTCAACATCCATCAACATCAGCTAATAAGACAATATAGTTGGAAGAAGATACAAGAATGCAGCAAACCAACCATGGACCAATACACCAAGCAAATTAAGCCTCTTCTACATTTAATCTTATCTGGTCAATATTAATTAAATCAGCTAATCATACATCACGGTTGGAAGAAGATACAACAATGGAACAAATCAACTATCTACTAGTATATTGAAAAAATTAACATCTTCTAAATTAATTCTTCCCTGTTCAATATTAATTAACATCAGCTAATCATACAACACGGTTGGAAGAAGATACAACAATGAAACAAACTATGAACCAGTAAACCAACAAAATAGAACATCTTCTAATTGAATGCTTACCTGTTGAACATCAGTCAACATCAGCTAATCATACAACTCTCTTGGAAGAAGGCACATGAATAGAACAACCCAACTATAGATCAGTATACCAACAAAATCCAAAAACTTATAATTAAATTCTTACCTGGTCGACATCAATCAACATCAGCTAATCATAAAACATGGCTGGAAGAAGATACAACAATGGAACAACCCAACTATAGATCAGTATACCAACAAAATCGAACAACTTCTAATTGAATTCTTACGTCATGAATATCAATTAACATCAGCTAATCAAACAAATCTCTTGGAAGAAGACGCATCAATAGAACAAACTAACTATGGATCAGTATATTAACAAAATCGAACGTCTTATAATTAAATTATTACCTGGTCAACATCCATCAACATCAGCTATTCATACAATATAGCTGGAAGAAGATACATCAATGGAACAAGCCAACTATGTACTATTATGCCAACAAAATTTAACATATTCTAAATTTAGTATTACGTGGTCTACAACGATCAACATCAGCTAATCATACAATTTAGTTGGAAGAAGATACAAGAATGGAACAAACCAACCATGGACCAATACACCAAGCAAATTAAGCATCTTCTAAATTTAATCTTATCTGGTCAATATTAATTAATTCAGCTAATCATACAGCACGGTTGGAAGAAGATACAACAATGGAACAAATCAACTATCTACTAGTATATTAAAAAAATTAACATCTTCTAAATTAATTCTTCCCTGGTCAATACTAATTAACATCAGCTAATCATACAACACGGTTGGAAGAAGATACAACAATGAAACAAACTATGGGCCAGTAAACCAACAAAATCCAACATCTTCTAATTAAATTCTTACCTGGTCAACATCAGTGAACATCAGCTAATCATACAACTCTCTTGGAAGAAGACACATCAATAGAACAAACCAACTATAGATCAGTATACCAACAAAATCCAACAACTTCTAATTAAATTCTTACCTGGTCAACATCAGTCTACATCAGCTAATCATACAATATAGCTGGAAGAAGATACAATAATGGAACAAACCAACTATGTACCAATACATCAACAAAATACAACATATTATTAATCGATTCTTACCTAAGCAACATCAATCAACATCAATCAACATCAGCTAATCATACAATATAGCTGGAAAAATAAACAACAATGGAAGAGACCAACTATGAAGTAGTATACCAACAAAATCCGACATACTCTAATTAAATTCTTACCTGGTTAATATGAAATAACATCAGCTAATCAAACAATCCTTCTGGAAGAAGACACATCAATAGAACAAACCAACTATTTTTTTCGAATTTTTATGAATAACGCCGGGAAATTCGTTCGAATCCACACAAAAATAAATCCCTTTTTTTAAATAATATTTAGATGTAGCGCAAGCTCCATGAAGTTTAACACATACTTCCCATAAGAAAAAATACCTTTTTGTAAATTTTATTCATAATCCTCAATATTAGCTGAATCGAGTTGAAACTTAATATTACTCTTCACAATCAGCCATAGAATACGAATAAAATATTACTTTTCAAATATCACCCCCATAAGTCTGTTTCATAGGGTCCCAAACAAACCCCATAAGTGAAAAAATTGGGTTTGCGAGTTTTTAGCGCTAATTATGATTTTTTCAGTTTTTTAAATTCAAATTATTTTTAATACATAAAATATTACTATATACTGATAGTTAGATGTTTAAATAAATTGTTTAAGCAATTCATTATTGTTTTTAGCCATTTTCTCTTAGAATGGAGATAGAAAGTCACGGTTTAAAAAAAATGCACTTTTTGTTAATTTTTTAATTAGAGAGAGGTAATAGTTTATTAATTCGAACAAAAATGCTTGTTTAAACAATTTATTATTATTGTTAACAATATTCTCTTGGAATAATGCTAGAAATTACAGTTTTTCCTGCAAGTTTTAACTTTTTGTTCACTTTTCACTTGCAGTGAGTTTCATAATTCATTAAAGTTTACAAAATTATTTGTTTAAACGATTTATTATTATTATTATTAATAATATTTAATATGAATAATGCTAGAAAGTTGCGGTTTGTTCTGAAATTTACAACTATTTTTCTACTTTTCCCATAGGGTGAGTTAATAATAATTTCAATTAAGCAAAAGTAATTATTTAAATAAATTATTATTGTTTATAACTATCTTCTTTATTAATGCAATATAGTCGCTGTTTCTTTTGAAATGTTTAACTTTTTATCCACTTTTTACTTAGTAAAGTAATAAATAATGAAAGTTGACAAACATAGTTGTTTAAACAATTTATAATTGTTTATAACTATCTTCTCTTAGATAAGTACTAAAATGTTGCGGTTTTTTCTGACCTCTTAAACTTTTGTTCCACTTTTCACTTAGTCAGGTAATAATTAATAAAAGTTAACAAACATGCTTATTTAAACAATTGATTATTGTTTATAATTATATTTTTTTAGAGTAATGCTAGAAAGTTGCTTTTTCCTGAATTATTTTTGATTTTTTGCCAGTGTTTAAAAAAGATGATTTAAACAAAAAAGATAACGTAAAATAAACATAAAATATAAACAATATTCAAAATTTTTCTAATAATAAATTTTCTTCTGGAAAAATATTTTATGGAAAAAAAAGTTTCTTTATAATTTATGGAGAATAAGGCGGCCCTGTAAGTCGCGGTGACGAACACAAGCACGTATTCAATTTGTGCCAGGAACTTCTACGGGTACAAATGCGTAGATACGTGCGAAGGTAAACTCACACTGGCCCTCTTTTTGTACTCGCTGACCCTCAGCGAGCTATATAAGAACACCTGCTTCACACCCGTAAACGCATTACACACGAGTAAAGTAGTAAAATATGAAAAATATGTAAATTAATATTTATCATATTGTTTATTAATTTTATAAACAAATTATGTAAAAAACTGCTCAGCGTCGGCATTTATAGAAAAAAACATTTTTTTTTAAATTTCCATTAAGCCATATCGTGAAAAAAGTTTGTTAACATAAATTTGTTATTTTTTCCTAATTTTATAAACAAATTCCCTGTGACGGCGTTTTTAGAGAGAAAGAAATTGTTTATTCTCTTAATTCTCCTCGAATTATATTTCTGGTGATGTTTTGTAATGAAAATTTGTCTTTCATTACTATTTATTATTTTATAAACAAATTATATAAACAAATGCACAGTGTCCGCATTTTTCGGGTGAAGGAAATCGTTTATTCTGTTAATTCTCCTCAAATTATGTTGTCAGTAATGTTTAGTAATGAACATTTGTCATTTATTACTATTTATTTATGTTAGAAACAAACAATATAAACAATTAACAAGTGTCTCCATTTATAAGGAGGAAAAAATCGTTTCTTGTTTTCATTTATATCAAATTACGTTTTCGGGAATATTAAATAATGCAAATTAGTAATTATTAATTTGTAAATTTTGAAATATTTTTCAAACAAATTATATAAACAAATATAGTGTCAGCATTTTTAAGAAAAAATCATTCAGTCTCCTAATTCGCCTTAAATTAGGTTGCCAGTTATATTTGGTAATAGAAATTTGTCATTTGATCATATTTTTTAATTTCATAAACAAATTATATAAACAAATACACAGTATCGGTATTTTAAAGAAAAAGAAATTGTTTATTTTCATAATTTTCCTTAAATTGTGTTAAAAGTCATGTTTAATAACGAAAATTTGTAATTCTGTACTACCAGTTAATTTTATAAGCAAATTATGTGAACAAATTTAAAAATATTTTATAAACAAATTATATAAACACATAGACAGTGTCGGAATCTTTAAGAAGAAAAAAATCATTTAGTCTTCCAATTCGCCTTAAATTAGATTACCAGTTATGTTAAGTAATAAAAATTTGTCATTTGATACTACTTTTAATTTTTATAAACAAATTATATAAACAAATACACAGTGTCGGGGTTTCGAAGAAGAAAGAAATCGTTTATTTTGATAATTTTCCTCAAATTACTTGTTTTAATAAACAAGGTGATAGTTGACTATAAAATTTTGCAATCCAAAATTATTTTTTAATTTTATCAACAAATTATGTAAACAATCGCTCAGTGTCGGCATTTATAGGTAATAAAACTGTTTTTTCTTCTTCTAATTTTTATCAAACCATATCGCTAAGAAAGTTTAGTAACGAAAATGTGTCATTTTAGATTTCTGCCTGATTTTATAAACAAATTATATAAACAAATTCACAGTGTCGGCGTTTTAAGAGATAAATAAATTATTTATTCTCCTAATTCTTCTCGAATTATATTGCTGGTGATGTTTAGTAATAAAAATGTTTTCATTTGATACTATTTATATTTTATAAACAAATTAAATAAAAAATGCACAGTGTCTTCATTTTTAAGAAAGAAATCATTTATTCTCTTAATTCTCCTCAAATTATCTTACCAGTAATGTTTAATAATGAAAATTTGTCATTTAATACTTTTTATTAATTTTATAAACAATTAAAAAGTGTTTTCATTTATGAGGAGGAATATTAAAGAATAAGAACTAGTAATTAGTAATTTGTTACTTTTGAAATATTTTATAAACAAATTATATAAACAAATAGACAGTGCCGGCATTTTTAAGAAGAAAAAAATAATTTAGTCTCCTAATTCGCCTTAAATTAGATCAACAGTTATGTTGAGTAATAAAAATTTGTCATTTGATACTATTTTTAATTTTATAAACAAATTATATAAACAAATACACAGTGTCAGTATTTTTAAGAAGAAAGAAATCGTTTATTTTCATAATACTCCTCAAATTGTGTTAGCAGTGATTTTAAGTAACAAACATTTATAATTCTATACTATTAATTAATGTTTAAAAAAAATTATGTAAGCAATTGCTCAGTGTCGCAATTTATGGGGGAAAAAACTGTTTTTTTTGTTTCTAATTTTCATCAAACTATATCGTTAAGAAAGTTTTGTAACGAGAATGTGTTATTTTATATTTTTTCCTAAGTTTATAAACAAATTATTATATATGAACATTTTCACAGTGTTGACATTTTTAGATTTTAATAAATTGTTTATTCTCCTAATTCTTTTCGAATTATATTGCTAGTGATGTGTAGTAATAAGAATGTTCTCATTTGATACTTTTTATTATTTCATAAACAAATTAAATAAACAAACAGAGTCCGAATTTTTTAGAAAGAAAACGTTTATTCTCTTAAACCTCCTCAAATTATCTTACCAGTAATGTTTAGTAATAAAATTGTTAATTCATTACTATTGATTAATTTTATAAACAAATCATATAAACAATTACAAATCGTCGCCATTTATAAGGAGAAAAAAATGGTTTTTTCTTTTTCTTTATATCAAATTAACTTATTAGGAATATTAAGTAATGCGAATTATTAATTAGTAATTTATAATATTTTGAATATTTTATAAACAAATTATATAAACAAATAGACAATGTCGGCATTTTTAGGAAAAAAATCATTTCGTCTCCTACTTAGCCTTAAATTAGATTAACATTTATGTTTAGGAAAGAAATTTTGTCATTTGATACTATTTTTCAATTTTATAAATAAATTATATAAACAAATATACAGTATCGGTATTTTTCAGGAGAAAGAAATCGTTTATTTTCATAATTTTCCTCAAATTACTTGCTTTTATTAACAAAGTGATAGTTGATCATAAAATTTTGTCATCCGATATTATTTTTTAATTTTATTAACAAATTATGTAAACAATCGCTCAGAGTCGGCATCTATTGAGAAAAAACTGTTTTCTTTTTAATTTTCATCAAACTATATCCTTCAGAAAGTTCAGTGACGAAAATTTGTCATTTTATATTTCTTCATAATTTTATAAACAATTTATATAAACAAATGCACAGTGTCCTCATTTTCAAAAAATAAATCGTTTATTCTCTTAATTCTCCTCAAATCATCTTACCAGTAATGTTAATTAATGAACATTTGTCAATTATTACTATGTATTTATGTTATAAAATAACAATATAAACAATTAAGAAGTGTCTCCATTTATAAGGAGAAAAAAATCGTTTTTTCTTTTTATTTATATCAAATTACGTTGTTGGGAATATTAAATAATGCAAATTAGTAATTAGTAATTTGTAACTTTTGAAATATTTTGTAAACAAATATAGTGTCGGCATTTTTAAGAAAAAAATAATTTAGTCTTCTAATTCGCCTTAAATTGGATTAACAATTACGTTTAGTAATACAAATTTGTCATTTGATACTATTTTTTAATTTCATAAACAAATTATATAAACAAATACACAGTGTTGGTATTTTTCAGGAGAAAGAAATCGTTTATTTTCATAGTTCTCCTCAAATTATTTTAATAGTGATGTTTAGTAACAAAAATTTGTAATTCTATACTATCAATTAACTTTATTAACAAATTATATAAACAAATAGACAGTGCCGGCATTTTTGAGAAGAAAAAGATCATTTAGTCTCCGAGTTCTCCTTAAATAAAGTTTTCAGTTATGCTTATTAATAAAAATTTGTCATTCAATACTATTTGTTATTTTTATAAACAAATTACATAAACAAATGCTGATTTTGCGCATTTTTAGGCTGGAAGAAATTGTTCTTTCTCATAATTCTCCTTATATTATGTTTCTAGTGATGTTTATTAGTGAAAATTGTTTACTTGCTTATTAACCTTATAAACAAATTATATAAACAATTGCTCAGTGTCTGCGTTTCTAGGAAGAAAAAAATCGTTTATTTCTTTGATTCTCCTTATTTTATGTTTCCAGTGATGCTTAGTAATGAAAATTGGTCTTTCAATACTATTAATTAATTTTATAAACAAATTATACAAACAAATGCACAGTGTTGGCATTCTTAAGAAGATAGAAATTGCTTATTTTTTTTATTCTTCTTAAAATATATCGCCAGTGCTGTTCAGTAATAAGAATTTGTTATTTGATACTATTTATTATTTTATAAACAAATTATATAAAGAAATAGACAGTGCAGGCATTTTTAAGCAGAAAAAAATTATTTATTTTCCTAATTCTCCGAAAATTATATTGCTAGTATGTTTAGTTATTGAAATTTCGCATTTTATACTATTTATTAATTTCAGCAACAAATTATTTAAGCTCTGTGTATTTGTTTATCTAATTTGTTTATAAAATTATAAAAGATATAAAATGACAAATATTCGTTTCTGAAGGTTCTTAAAAACATAATTTTATGGATATAAAAAGAAAAAACGATTTCTTTGTCCTTAAAAATGCCCACAATGTGCATTTGCTTATATAACTTGTTTACAAAATTACAAAATAGTATCAAATGAAAAATTTGTATTACTGAACATAACCGTTAAACTAACTTGAGGAGAATTAATTGAAATAATGATTTTTTTCTCCTCGAAAATGAGGACACTGTCTAATTGTTTCTATAATTTACTTATGAAATTAATAAAAAATTATGAATTACAAAATTACATTACTTAATATTCCCAACAATGTAATATAATGTGAATAAAAGGAAGAAATGTCTTCTTTCTCATTATAAATGCGGATAATATGCATTTGTTTACATCATTTGTTTATGAAATTAATAAATAGTATCAAATGCTAAATTTCAATTACTAAATATACTAGTAATATGATTTGAGGAGAATGAGGGAAATAAATGATTTTTTTTCTGTTCGAAAAGGCCGGCACTGTCTATTTGTTTATATAATTTGTTTATAAAATAATAAATAGTATCAAATAACAAATTTTTATTACTGATCATCACTGGCGATATTTTTTAAGAAAAATTGAAAAAATAAACGGTTTATGTCTTCTTAAAAATGCTAACACAGTGCAGTTGTTTATATAATTTGTTTATAAAATTAATCAATAGTATTAAAAGACAAGTTTTTATTACTAAACATCACCAGCAACATAATTCGAGGAGAATTAAGAAAATAAAGAATTCCTTTGTATCTAAAAACACAGACACTTTGCATTTGTTTATATAATTTGTTTAGAAAATTATTAAAAAATAATTAATGACAAATATGTATTGCTGACAATTATTAAAAACATAATTTGATGGAAATAAAAAAAAACTATTTCTTCCTCCTTACAAATGCGGACACTTTCTAATTGTTTATATAATTTGATTATTTAATTATTAAATAGGTGAATAATTTGTACTAATAAACATCACTGAACACATAATTTGAGGAGAATTATCAGAAAAAAAACTATTTATTTCACCTTAAAAATGCCCTCAATCTGCATTTGTTTATGTAATTTGTTTATAAAATTAACGAATAGTATTAAATGACAAATTTGTATTATTAAACGTAACTGGTAACTTAATTTAAGGAGCATTAGGAGACTAAATAATATTTTTTCTTTTTAAAAATGCCGGCACTGCCTATTTGTTTATAAAATTAATAAAAAATTACAAATGACTAATTTACATTATTTAACATTCCTAGCAACACATTTCAATATAAATAAAAAGAAAAACGATTTCTTCCTCCTTATAAATGGAGACACTTTCTAATTGTTTATATGGTTTGTTTATACAATTAATAAATAGTAATAAATGATAAATTTTAATTTCTAAATATCACTGGCAACATAATTTGAGGAGAATTAAGAGAATAAACGATTTCTTTCTCTTTCAACATTCGGACACTGTATTTTTTTATAATTTGTTTATAAAATTATTGAAAAATTACAAACAAACAAGTAACATTATCTAACATTTTTAATAACATACTTGTATGTAAATAAAAATAAAAAACGTTACCTTTCTCCTTATACATGCAGACAATATGTACTTGTTTATATAATTTATTTATAAAATGAATTAAAAATTATAAATTACCAATTTACATTACTTAATATTCCTAGCAACATAATTTGATATGAATGAAAAGAAAAAACGATTTCTTCCTCCTTATAAATGGAGACAGTTTGTCATTGTTTATATGATTTGTTTATAAAATTATTGAATAGTAATAAGTGACAAATTTTCATTACTAAACATTACTGGAAACATAATTCAAGGAGAAGTGAGAGAATAAACAATTTCTTTCTTTTCAAAAACGCCGACACTGTGAAATTGTTTATATGATTTGTTTATAAAATTAGGAAAAAATATAAAATGGCAAATTTTCGTTACTAAACTTTCTTAAGGATACGATTTGATGGCAATTAAAAAAAACA
>CAKNWT010256702.1:0-11527 GCA_932066315.1 Andricus coriarius
GCTTAAAATGTTAATTTTCGTTTGTTTTTTTGGATTTTGAAAATGCTGTAACTCTGATAATTCTGATTTTATCGAAAAATGTCATAAGGATAATTGGTTTGCCTTTTTGCTTACTACTAATCACCGTACGTAGAATTTGCAAATCGTGAAAAAAGTGGTCTCAAAAATTTTCAAAATGTGCTCACTTTTTGAATTTTGATCCAAAACATCTGGTTAACGAACTTGACCTTCATTTTGGGACCCTTAAAAAGTTTATCAAAGGCTGACTCGATTCGACGAATCCTTCAAAAGTTAGCGAGTCCACAAAATTCAGGTAACCATACATACAGACAGACATACAGACAGACATACAGACAGACATACATACAGACATACAGACAGACAGACAGACACCGACAAAATTTTATGATTTTCGGAATCTGTGAGTGCCGAAACGTAAAGATCCGTTGACAACCAGAGATCGAAAATTTGGACGAATACATTACACTCTCATGAATGAGAATGTAAAAAAATAAAACCATGTAAATAAAATGAAACGGAACATTTTGTTTCTAAATTTGAAAATGCTCTTACTTTTTGAATTTTGATCGAATAAAAAAATTGTATGAGGATAGTTTCGAAATATATTTCATATCTAGTAAAAATTTTGATTGCAATTTTTCAATCTAACAGAAAAATATAGTTTTTTCTATTTTTTGGAAATTTTCAAAATGTTGAAAAGCAGAAAACTTTTTGAATTTTTATCGAAATAAAAAATTTCATTAGGATAATTTTCAAGACTTTCTCCCACCTAAAAGATACTTGGACAAAAATTTCTAAAACTTGAAAAAAATTTTTTTCTTTTAAATATTGAAAATGCTCTAAAATTTTTAATTTTGGTTGGAAATATCTGTTTTTTTATATTTTTAATGTTTTTTTTACGATTAAAACAAAAACTAAGCATCCTATCGAAAAATTGTTAATCAAAAATTTTGAGCTGTTTTTTGGATGAGCAACTTCAGTCTATTCATTTTTTTCTCATAGCTTGTGTTCTTTGTCCAAAAATTTAATTTTTTAATTTTTAATGTTGTTTTCATGAATAAAACAAAAACTACGAATCCTATCAAAAAGTAATTTATAGCAAATTTGTAGATCCTTTTTAGGTGCATGACTTTTATCTCTTCATCTTTTTTTGTATCTTGCATAGTTCGACAGAAAAATGGAGTTTTCGATTTTTTATTATTTTTAGTGCGATCAAAATTTGAATTTTTGATTTTTCGAAAAAATTCAAAAATTTCTTATGATAATCTTCTACGGCTCTCAAAAGGAAACGTTTTTCTCTTCTTTACTTTTTTCATATCGTGCTTTGTTCGGCTTAAAATGTTAATTTTCGTTTGTTTTTTTTTGATTTTGAAAATGCTATAACTCTGATAATTTTGATTTTATCGAAAAATGTCATTAGGATAAATGGTTTGTCTTTTTGCTTACTACTAATAACCGGACATATAATATTCAAATCTTGAAAAAAAGTGGTCTCAAAAATTTTCAAAATGTGCTCACTTTTTGAATGTTAATCCAAAATATCTGGTTAAGGAACTGAACCTTCATTTTGGGACCCTTAAAAATTTTGTCAAAGGCTGACTCGATTCGATAAATCCTTCAAAAGTTAGCGTGTCCACAAAATTGAGGTAACCATACATACAGACATACAGACATACAGACATACAGAATACAGAATACAGGCAGACAGACAGACAGACCAGAGATCGAAAATTTGGACGATTACATTACATTCTCATGAATGAGAATGTAAAAATGAAAACCGTCCGAAACTGCCTTTTTAAAAATATGCAATTATTTTTGCAATAATTAAGCAACAAGTTTCAAACTTTCAGAAAATGGGTCCCTTGCTATTCTTGAAAAGTCTAGAAAACTTCAGCCTAAAATAATGATGAGTTTTATATCAAGTACATTTCGCGGCAGAGCGACTTTTTATAATTAAATTGAATAAAAGCGGCTTATAACTCCGTCAATTTTCATTTTATAAAGCTCAAGTTCGTACCAAATATAAAAAAAGAGTTCTACTAATTATTATGAAACCCGCGAAAAAATGTATTCTAAATTTATTGTTTATAATCGTGTCTGATTCACGGAAAAGTTCACATAAAAGGATCGACGCAGTTAGCGTGGGCGGAGCGGGGGAAGCCGCTGTGGCATGCCACGTGCTCGCCCCGGATTTAAATTCACGTGTTCAAAACTTGAAATTACAAACAGTTTTAATATCTTAGAAATTAATTGATGTATCAAGACAATTTTTTCAATTTGGACTAGGTTTCCATGCTAGTTACAAATCTGTTGGTTGCTTCTTAAAAAAATTAGATCTAATGCCTCAAGTTTAAAACTATTTTATTCATCTTCTCTAATTTTGCCATTAATTTATTATTTATTAGATTGACCAATATATACCTTATTCTTTTTGAAATTTATATATAAAAAATTACTTTTGGCAAAAAATGTAAAAACTACTTCGCATATTGTTTCAGAACCATACGTACGCGACAGCGGCTTCCCCCACTCCGCCACCATAGACCATGCGTCGTCAAACCTTCTTGAATAATCAGTCATCATGATCAACAACAAAGTAAGAATGCATTGCCTCGTAAATTTTATATCAAATAGTGTAGCTCTTCTGTACTTGATGTAAATTTCAGCTTTGTATGTTTCAAATTGCAGTAGTAGTAATTGTTTTAGAAAAATATTATGCAATTCAGTGATAAAAACTCGTTTTTCCGCTAAGTATATTTGATAGCAAAACTCCTTTAGAGGACAATCAGCCACTTTAGTTCATATCCCATCGGCCAAATTACTTTGAAAAATAGTCCATTTTTTAATAACAAATGAGTTTTTATGAAAAATAATAATTATTTTGGGCTGAAGTTTTGCATACTTTTTAAAAGTGGCAAGGGGCATATTTTCTGTAAGTTTGAAACTCGTTGCTTAATTATTGCAAAAATAGTTGCATATTTAAGAAATGGCAGTTTCAAACGGTTTTTATTTTTTTCAAAGTAAACAAATAAACGAACCTTAACGTACGACCACATAATGCATCCTAACTGTTGGTTTCAAACATATGGGCTTTCGTTCTACATGCTGACGCTACAAAAATCCGAAGTAAAATTTCAGGTAGCTTTTCTGCGGGAAATGCACCTTCTTTCATAGGGCGCCAGGAATATTAGTAAATCATTGTATGTGCCCGTGCTATGCATAATGGGACAAAAATTATAAAAGAAATAATAGTTTTTAAAATAGTTAAAATTTCAATGAAAACCTTATACAGTAAGCTGCGTGTAGTGGTGGAATGGTGGAGGCGTAAAGAAGTTCGTAAAAGTGTTACGCTTCTTTTGAACGACCCCTTATCCATAATGACAAATATTTTTCAAGACGTCTGCAAACACATTAACGTAGATAAGAATTGTAGAATGGAAAGTGGGGAAATTTATTACTATGTCTTGAAACGAATCAGTCTCATTCTATCTCTCACCACGTGAGTGTCGCGTAGCAGGTGGGTAATTTCATAAAATTGCTTTCCTGGTTGATTCGCCGCCAAAAATCATGGATCCAAATCGTAACTGTGTCGTTAAAATATAAGCTGTTGGGCGTTTCACAAATTCCAAAGTGTTTGAAAAATTTGATGACAGTTTCTGGCTTAGAAGATTTACTTTTGAAGAACAAGGCTGAGGAACGGAAGGTAACATAGCTCATGTTATTATCGTGTTTCACTATTGATTTATCTTCGCGGAACAAATTAATTTATACAGAAAATAATTAGCGGGTAATAAGTTTATATCATTTCTTGCAAATGCCAAGTTTGTTTAAAACAATTTTTCTAAACGTTTCACAATATGTCTTATATAATTATTAGCAGCGTGACATTCAAGTAGAAATAGTTAAATACTCAACATTTACATTGTGCAGTTGTTTAATTTTGAAAGCGCAATATTTACTATTTTTACATATCAAATCGTACATCTTTTTTTGTATGCTAATATTTTTTGTAGCTTATACTAATATGCTTCAATTTAAAATCATAGATAAATTTAACAGGTAAGATTTTTAAACTTTTTCTATTTTAATATTTTTCATCGAAAATTGCTCAATTTTACATTGTAGACTTCAGAGTAAATAATGATGTAATTAAAACAAAATTTATGGTTGCAAAAAACAACACATTGCACAGTATGCTGTAATGACACATTTTTCAATCTTTCCATATAGCATATTTACAAAAAATATTGAAAACATCGATGTAGAACTCTTTCCTCAATAATTACTTAAATGGTGTGATTTTAATTCTTTAAATTACAAACGTTATGTTTGTTCTTCCCTTATTTTCATTACAGCACACCTATCTTTATAAAATATTGACACATCTATAGCACAATATTATAATATTTACATGGTAACGACGAAGGTATAAAGAAGGTATTATTTACGTAAAACTTTACTTCGCTATTTTCCATCAAATTTTCGCCAGAAAACCCGATTTTTACGAAGATGTCTATCTGTTGTAATAGTCTATAGTCCAAAAAAAAAGTTTAAGTTCGTTAACCGGTCTTTTTTGACTAACGGCTATCTGTGGATTGACCCATACAAACTTTCAATAAAAAATAAAAAATTGAAATTTTGGGACAAGCGACACGAGATACGAAAAAAATGTTGAGAAGAAATATTGTTCATCTTAAAAAGATATACAAATTTGCTTCAGACCATTTTTTGATAAGATGCACGATTTTTGTTTTAATCGTCAAAAATGTTATCAAAAATAAAAAATTCCATTTCCCTGCAAAACTGTATGAGGTACGAGAAAATGTTAGCAAGAACAATGGTTCATCTCAAAAAATCTACAAATTTGCTTTAGACCATATTTTGATAATATATATTGCAAGTTTAGTTTATAGATCTAATTTTATTTTCCAAATAGTTCTAAAACATTTACGACTGTCGAAATGCTTTGATGTTTTTCCAGCATCATTATTTTGAAACTAAAAGCCGGATATTGCATCTTGCATAACCATGATTTATGGATACTTAAATATAATTAATAGAGCGTTTAAAAATGACCCCACAAAAATAGTTCATACTCGAGATCACATTTGGCTATGATTCTAAGTTATGAGTAGAAAAATTGGTTGCTGCCTAATCCCTGAAGCAGAAATACAAACGCAGTAACTTTAATTAGCAGGAATTCCCAAACCTTGTACGTTCTACAACTAAATTTCCTTGTTTTTATCACCAGTGGTGCTCAAAATAGGACATTTTTGTGCCAAACCCCTTGAAAAGTAGTATTTCTATAGTTACATAATAATCAATAAACTGATGCAATTATCATTATGCGTGACGCAATTTCATAATCTTTTATTGTAAAGTAAAGGTCACTTGTGATACCATTTTACTTTCTTAGAGACATGAGATACTTTGGAGATCAGTTAAGTTTTAGTACAACTTAATGTTTATTTTATTTGTTGCTCTTATTCTGTAAACTATTTATTGCATATAAGATTATATTTTAATTTAAAACGCGGTTCATAACATATTTTTTAGCTTTATCTCTATTGCAATAATATTGTTTCCTTGACGTTAAATTTTACAATCTTAGATAAAACAAGAAGTTAGAATATTAAAAGTTTTCGTTTACAAGCACGGAATTTTGATTTACGTCTTTTAAAATGTTTATTAATTTTTAAAACGATTTTTGAATTATTGCAGTTATTTTTGAAGTAGTTTCAAAGTAGCTAAAATTACTGAAATGGTGAGTTCAGTGTTGAAAACATTTTATGTTATTTGATTTAAAATATATTTATATTATTATATGAATATATTTTTGAATATCAGAAAACTTATGAATTAGTGAAAATATTACAAATTTTGACACAAGTTGGAATAATATGAAATATCTCTTCTGGTTCCGGACAGTATTAGAAAAGTTAATAATGATATAGTATGGAAACGAAAAAATTCTTATGAAATATCAAATTCTCTACATATACACATGTTTACGTATGGCCCCCAAATTTGTTCAAATCCACAAAAAAATAAATCCATTTTTGTTTGAAAAAAATAATTATATTTAGAGTGTATTTCCCATAAAAAAAAGATGTTTCTGTAAATTTGATTCAGAAGCGTCATATTAGGTGAATCGAGTTGAAACTCAAAATTTCTCTTCACTATAAGCCATAGAATATCGATCAAAAATTATTTTTAAAAAATCACCCTCATAAGTCTGTTTTATAGCGTCCCAAAAAACCCTATAAGTGAAAAATTGGGTTTTGTGAGTTTTTGGCGCTAATTATGATTTTTTACTGTTTTTTTAAAACTAATTGTTTATAACACATAAATTACTATTTTCTACTGATAATTATATCTTTATATAAATTATTTAAACAATTTATTATTGTTTTTAGTAATTTTCTCTTAAAATAGAGCTAGAAAGTGGCGGTTTTTTCCGAATATTGAAACTTGTTTTCAAGTTTTCAGTTAAAGCATGGCAGAAATCAATTAAATTTATTAGAAATAATTATTTAAACTATTTAATACTATTTATAACAATATTCGCTTAGAACAATGCTAGAGGGTTGCAGTTTGTTCTAAAATTTCCCACTTTTTATTCACTTTTCAATTAGATTGAGGTAATAAATAATTCAAGTTTATCAAACATAATTGTTTACACAATTTATTATTATTATTTATAATATTCTGTTTGAATAATGCTAGAAAGTTGCGGTTTTTCTGAAATGTTGAACTTTTTGTACAATTTTCATTTATAGCGTGGTAATAGTTAATGAAATTTAACAAACATAATTGTTTCAACAAATTATTATTGTTTATAACTATCTTCTCCTATAGTAATGCTAGATAGTTGCTTTTTTCAGAAATGTTCCACTTTTTGTCAATTTCCAATCAAAGTGAGGTAATAATTAATGCAATTTAACCAAAATAATTGTTTGAACAAATTATTATTGTTCATAACTATCTTCTTCTATAGTAATGCTAGAAAGTTTTTTGCTCTACTTTTCTGTCAACTTCTCACTTAGAGTGAGGTAATAATTAATGCAATTTAACAAAAATAATTGTTTAAACAAATTATTATTGTTTTTAACTATGTTCTCCTATAGTAACGCTAGATAGCTGCGGTTTTTTCTGAAATTTTTAACTTTTTGTCCACTTTTTTCTTCGTGAGATAATAATTAATGCAAATTAACAAACGTAATTGCTTAAGCAAATTATTATTGTTTATAACTATCTTCTCCTATAGTAATGTTAAAAAGATTTTTTTTTTGCTTTACTTTTTTGTCAACTTTTCACTTAGAGTGAGATAATAATTAATGCAATTTAACCAAAATAAATGTTTAAACAAGTTATTATTGTTTTTAACTATGTTGTCCTCTAGTAACGCTAGATAGTAGCGTTTTTTTCGCATTTTTTTAACTTTTTGTCCACTTTTTTCTTCGTGAGATAATAATTAATTCAAATTAACAAACATAATTGTTTAAAAAAGTTATTATTTCTGAAAATCTTCTCTTAGAGTAATGCTAGAAAGTTGCGGGGTTTTCGGAAATTTTCAGCTTTTCTTTGACTTCTTAGTTAGAAACAAATAAGAAATATTAATAATAATATTAATTTAAACAAAAAGGCTCTCAGTAACAAATGAAAGGAAAATTTACATTTGATATAATCCATATAGAAAATATGAACAAAATTTCAAATATCTGTTTTATCAGAAAAGTATATTCACAAAAAAGAAAGAGATTGTTTATTTATTATTTGTTCACAACTAAAGAGCCAGAGTAAAGTAAAAATTTAATTATATCAAATTAATTATCTGAGAGAAGATAGTTATAAACGTTAGTAATTTGTTTAAACAATAAGTTTTTCCAGATTGAATTAATTATTATCTCACTCTAAGTGAAAGTATTTTGAAAAAAATTTAACTTTTGTGCAAATTCGTACAAGTACAGTATTATCCCCTTTTACATTATAATCATTGCGCATCATTTAATGAAACATTTTCAGCTCATTTTTAAGGAAAACAAAATTGTCATCTTACTTGTTTCACATTTTTCTATATGAACTTGACATATGGTGTGCCACTTACAAAAAAGTAAGTAAATTAAAAAAAGTTACTTATCATAAAAAAATACGAAACAAGTAAGAAAACATTATTTTCCTTACAAATGAGATAAGAAAATTTCATTAAATTATGTACAATCATGGTAATATAAAAGGGCATAATTTTATATGTATTCTCAAGACACTGAGAAAATAAAAACCATTTTGAATTATTATTATTTTTTTGTTTGAAAAATGTGTTGATTTATAAGGTACAACTCAGACTAATGTGCGTGTTTTGATTACATTTTTTTTTTCAATTATCCTAATGCATATCAATATTTGCGCAAGATTAATGTGTGTGATAATTTCATCAGGAAAAATTATTTATACGTAAAACTGTATTATACACACTTCTAAATACATTTTTATATGATATGTAATCTGAAGTCGAGATATATTTTCCTTTTAAGAATTTCTTCTTTGCAGAAACATGTTCGCAAAGTTGGTGTTTTTGTGGTTGATGTGTTACCACCTGGACAAAGGCCATGGGTTTACTGCAAAAGGTTTAATGTACCCTGGACGATCGGATTTATTCGAACTTTCTGTGATACACATTAATGATTTTCATGCTAGGTAAGTAAATCATTTTCAAAATAATTTCAATTTTTTAACAAAAAATTTTATAGTAGACTTGTATATACATATCTAAAACTGAAGAGGAATTCAAAAAATTTAATAAAATCCTTTCATTTATCAAACTTCAAAAACCAAAAAGAAGGGGAGGATGTTTTACTTTTTGGCTAAACTTAAAATGGGTATAATATTTACACTCCTTGGATTCTAATTCGATATTACAAATTAAGTTTCTAAATTTATTTCTCGCCATACTAGCACGTATTGAACTTTATTCTGTACTAGAATTTTTATGTTTATTCTTTATGTTTGTTTATTCCTCAATTGAATTGCATCAAAAATTGATAAGGAGGTAAAAATTTTGGTAATAATATGCAAGTCAATTTCTATATTATTTAATTTTGTCAGAAAGTATTTGAAAAAATTTAATGAAAAAGTATAAATAAAGTAAATTTTGAATCAAATATATGGTCACAACTTCTATTCAGTTTCATTCATAAATAATATTTAACTCAAATACTGTTCGTTGATCGAATAATTATGCAATGTATTAATGATAGAAATCATAAATGCTTTGATTTTGTTTGTGGAAGCAGAGTTTGAAGTGTTGTGTCAATGATGAAATTCTTCAAGAATTAAGCTAATCAGCTAATCTGCTAATTTTATAGACGTCAATGAGTGCTTTGATACGCTCGATTTGAGCAAATTGGCGCAGTCACTGATAAAATGAAATAGAGCGCATAATGAATTATACTCTATCATATAAATATTTGAAGGTTAAATGTACGAGACACTAAGCAAGTGGCTCAAACTGGTCGTTTGTCCGTGAAATTTTTCGGTGGAATAAATCAAGACTCGAGGGCGCATGTACAAAAACGATCATGCCAATTTTTTAAATAACATTGGCTAATTCAAATTATTATATTTTATTGCATTAATTTCATTGTATGCACGAATTTGATAGAATTATTTAAAAGAACTGAAATTTTAAAGAAAGTTTCAAGTATCCTAGATTCATATATCAGTTAATAAAGTACTTTATCTCTGTCAATTATTGACAAGATCAGAATTTCACAATTGGAAACTTCAGGTGATTCAAATTAAATAATTTTGAAAATGAAATCGTATAAATTCGCGAATTGGGACACTTTCAAATTAAAATATTCTAAATGTTATGGTTTCCAATTTGAAATTTTATTTTAAATAGTACTTTGAAAATTGCCGTTTCTCAAATGAAAAGATTTAGAAAGAGATCATTGTAAATGTGAAACGTTCAGGAATACAAAATTTCATTTCTACTACTGAAAATTATACTTAAAAAAGAAAATTTAATCGCTGCAGTGTCTAGAATTTGACGTTTAAAGTTTATAAAATGTAAAATTGTAAATTTCCAGGCAACAATTTACAAATTTTAATTGATCCGTTCGAAATTATTCAATTTAAGATTGGTAGAATTTGCAAATTATAATTTTTCATTCAGCGGAATCGACTGCCAGTGTCTAAGAAAATACCTTTTTATTAGGGGTCTTTGTTAGGTGACAATATTTGTTATTTATTTAAATATATTTTATAAAAAAATACAGATTTTCGGAAGTTTTTAACCAGCATATTTCGTTTTTTTCAACCAAATCAATTTTAAATTACTTGGCAGAATTCTTCCCGCATGATAATTCATTAACGAATAATAATGGTTTCTTTTGTAAACAATTTTATTAACAAATTCACAACTTGGTTACTTGTCAACAAAAGGATGCCGTTTTATTACGAGGTCGACGATCAATGACTCAGAAAGGATCTTATTTATTAGGAGATTTTATCAGGCGATAACGTTTGTTATTTTTTTGAAGTAAATTTTATAAAAAAATACAAATACAGATTATAGATGGAAATACCGCTACATCCAGAAACGCAATCACTGTAGCTAAAGTCGTTAGAGACAGTAAAATTTAAATTGCTTAAAGAAACATTTGCTCACTCTTAAAAAATGACGAAATCACGGTTAAATCTTCTTGAGAATAATTTTTTCTTACACGAAGAAATGTTCATTTGTTTCATTTGTTTATAATGTTTGTTATTAACAATAGTAATGGTTTTTATTTTCGCTAAACTTTTTCTTATAATATTAATGCTGATGTACTATTAAAACATTAAAGAAAAAAAGCTTTGAAGTTTCATATATTTGTTACAAACCATTAAATGTATTTCCTGACAACAATTTTTCGCGGTTGATAACCATTTTTGAAATAGTTATAAATGTGTTAAATGGGAAAGAGGAGATAAAAAACTAGAGAGAGAAAAACCCATAATTGAAATTTGTTGATACAAATAACAATAGCAATTGTTGACATGGTCATAACTCATGACTAATTACAAATCTAATACAAAATATAAGACATTCTTGGTAAGAAATCAGAGTTTTTAAAATTTGCACACTATACTGAAGTATTTGTTTATATAAATTGCTTATAACAGTTAAATTGTATATTAAATTAATTATTTATGCTTCTTGAGTATATATGCATTCATTCTGACAATGGTGAGTTTGTTTAAGCAATACTCTTTTAGATAAAAAATCATATTTTTGAAATTGCTAATTTTGTTAATACATGTATTTTTTATATACTGTTACAAAGAAAATTAAATTGAAAAATCGAGGAATTCGAAAAAAGAATAAAATACGCACAAAAGGTTTATGAAAATTGTTGGTTACAGTTTCAGAACTTTTTGAGAAATAAGGCAATTTTAATTTTTACTAGTTCTTTTCTGTAGTAAAAAAGGTTTGTTAAAAAAAAAACTAAATTTAAGG
>CAKNWT010256713.1:0-15542 GCA_932066315.1 Andricus coriarius
CCATTTGAAATTACAAAGTTACCCCCACCCCTGCCTCCTGTGGGGGTGGGGGTGGGGTAAATTTTAACAAATCTTTTTTCCCCCTCAAAAATAAAAAGTTTTTATTCCAGACATTTTTTCCGTAGGATGCGTATTTTTTGAGATATTTCGTTGTCTCAAGTTAAAAAAAACACCCTGTATAACACTTTAAGAACCGCATTGTGTCTCTCTATGTTCCTGTAGCGGGCATACTTTGAGCATCCACTGAGACCATACCCAAGTGTTTCTGGCTCTAGCTTGCACGCTCGGCCGTTGGTATCGCCTATAGGTACATTCATTATGCGCTCGCGGTACACTAAGGTGTCTATAACGCCTTATATTTATCTTTCACACTTGTTCTCGGGTTAAAAAGAACCCGGTTTTCCATCATGGCCACGGACTAAGTCAAGTGACTGATAAGATGAGGATGTAATTAGTTAATTTAATACGATGTATGAAATCATTTGCGATGATGTTGTAGGTACAAAATTAGGAGCATGGTGTAGTTTGCAGTTCGTCTTTTACCGCTGTTATGCTTACACAGCGGCCGCGAGTATGAGAGGTGGCAACAGTCGCCTATGGATGCTTTCTTAGAGCTACCATGTTATATGATGCATGATGTTACATCATGTTATATATATGGTATATATATGGTTCCATTTTAATTGAGTATCACTTTTTTAGCATCCTGTTATAATACCAAATCGTCTTGTTTTGATGCCATCGTTCGTACAATTTTACTTTGCTAACTTCAGATTCAAAAGTGGTACGTACTATAGCGAACTGAAATAATCTACAGGGAGTATTGTTTTAATTGCTTGCAACTTCATGCTTATGAGCATATAATTATTTAATACTAATAAATGTGATCAATATACTTTATTTATTTGAATATAATACAAGGTTTAAATTGAAAATGATGCATAGAATTACTTTTTTAATTGTAAAAGTTACAAAGTTACAAAAGTTTGTAACGTCGTTTTAATTTTCATTTAAATTTAATAATGCGAATTATTATTCAGCAATGAAAAATTCATATTGCAATAATTGAAAAGTAATGAGGTGGATGTTCTTCTGAAATTTGAGATACCCGGGTGGTTTTTCAATGTCTTACTGTTTTAATGGTTATTTTGTTAATTAAACTCGGAGCAAATGAACAAAGAAACTCAGAGAAAATAAACAGCGAAATGGCCAAAAGTAAGAATCAAAAATCAAATCCACCATCAAAACTTTTAAAGGAAGAGGAAATATCAAAGAAAGACAAAAGAGCTAAGGCGGCAAGAGAATAGCTTAAACAAAGTAATGAAAATCTGATTGAAAAGACTAAAGCTCAAATAAAGCTCAATCTAAGGTAAAACATTTGAGTACCTGGTTCAAAAAAATCATAACCTCTGAATCGTGCACATAATTTATTATTATATTGGTAATATAAAAAATATTTTTCGATTTATTTCACTTATGAAAGTTATGCAAATCTGTAAATTTACTGGATTTTGAATAATTTATTCAAAAGAGGTGAGGTATTTCGTAGGGTTTGTAAGATTTTAAGAGATTTGAAATTATTTTTTTTAATTCAATCTGAATTCTTACCAATTTAGCTTGCATTCTTTTAATTTACAGTATTTTTCAAATTTCTTGGCATTTTTAAGATCTTTAAAATATTTCAAAAGATTTAAAAGGATTTTAAATATTTTAGGTCATTTTAAAAGATTACAAAGAAATTTTTGATGGATTCAGTAATTTAATGGGATTTCGAAGAATTTGAAATATTTGAGGGTATTGTAAAAGATTTGCAGGCACTTTCAAGAGCTTTAAAAAGTTTCAAGGGATTTCAAAAGATATCAAAGGATTTGAAATATTTTAGGAAATTTTAAAAGATTCATAGAACTTCTTTTATTCATTTCAATAGTTTATAGGAATTTCAAAGACTTTGAATTATTTTAGGGTATTTTAAGAGATTCCAATGCATTTTCAAGAGATTTAAACAATTTTAAGGGATTTCCGACGGTTTTAATAATTTTTAAGGAATTCAAAAACTTTGCATGCTGTATGGATTGTACAGGACCTGTAAGGTTATAGGATATTATTCCAAGGATTTTTATAAGATTGATAGATAATTTCGAATAATTATATTATTATATTTACAAAGCAAAGCAATTATATTTCTACCTAATTTTTAGTCTTTAAAATATAATCAAAAATTGTTTAATTTTAATTTTTAAAAATTAGTTAAAATATTTTTTCTTCAATAAAGAAAAAAGAAAAGTTCCTTTTTTTACATCTAGTATATATTTTCTATTATACTATTTCTCATTTGTGAAAATTTAATTGCATTTTTTTACTTTATTTGGGAACAATAATACGTATAGTAATAGTTACAAGCGAGATGGAAAATGGGTGCGACGTCAAAAGGCTCCACATGCCTTTCAAATAAATTTGTAACTTTTTTCAAAAGTGCCCTCTGCGTGGAAAATAACCCATATAATAAATATAATTATTATGTGTATCTATATATTACAAACAAGTAATATAAGCTAAAATATTTTTACATTTTTATTAGAGCTGTGCAGTTGTTTATTCGAATTTTTAATACAAATTCAAGAACGCTTGGAACATTGGATTTTTCGAAATAGAAAAAAAAAGTTGACTGTACATCAAATCGCCTTGATTTGCTTGAATTATTACAATTTTTTAAATTAAAATAACTTTTTTTTTTTTGTAAAAAATGGATCCAAAATTCAAGTCGAACCTTCAAAATTTGATTTGTTTCAATATTCGAATAAATAGAATTTCAAATATTCGACTTGACTTTCGGAATCATTTTTTTTAGAAAAAAAGGAGTTATTTTGATTGACTGTCAGCTTGAAATCGGTGAAATCTTCTAATTAAGCAAAAATTGTATGTATTTTCATATATTTGAATAATCAGATACGTTAAAATAAACGTAAGAAGTTTTATTTTGCGAGCAGATAGTAAATAAAAGTTTGGAATATAAAAAAATACAGTTTTGTGCTAACATAACCTATGAAGTTCTTAGTTATAATAGTTCTAATAAAAATGCTTAAAATTACAAAAGGCTGAATTTATAGGTAAATTCAGTCTCGACAGATATTAAATATATTAATTTTAGGATAAATTTAGTATATATTTATTATAACATGCAGGATATATTTGCTACATGTGTATATCACTTTAAGAGACAGAATACAATTATTGCATGCATATTTCTTTTATAAATGGAAGCACTTTAACTCTATATAATTTGCGTACATTTTTTACTTTATTTATTTAACACTTATTTATTGCATTAAAATTAATTCCGTGCAGCACCGATTCATAGTTTTCCGCCTTTCTCACTTTTTTGCACTTTTTCGTATAGGGGGCCTTACTTGGGATTCATCAAATAATTAGGTTAAGATTTACAAAATATCACTTATTTGCAAGTTATCTTCCTTAATTTTCACATTTGCGGCCTGACAACCGTATACAAATCACATCTGCTATATTTAAGTATCCATTTTTTAATGTAAAGCATTTCAATAACGATATATAAGATGATTTCAACGATTTCAATAATTTCACCGATTACCGTGAAATTTCATGAAATCGGTCAGATGACAGAGTTGGTCAGCGTCAACTTCGGTCATTCCCCATCCCTTAGCCTGTGAAACTGACAAAATGGCAAAGGACGAAGCGAAGGAGGTGATCGACGTTGCGACACCACCCTGATTTATAATCTACGATAGTTCAATAGTGCATTGTTGAAATACAGCTCTGCTATTCGTACTGAAAGAAGAATACTGGTATCCTTAATATCCTATTATCCTTAGACTTTGACACTCGATTATTCAATATCGTTCATGCTTTGTTAAGAATACGTGTAAAGATGAAATTTTTTCTAGAAATCTGTTACTCAAAACATAATCAATCTATTTTTGACACCGTTAAGAGTTTTCTAAAACCTATAAAACATTTCGGACATAGAAGCAACGGTATTTTACGAATGTGTGTTACTGAACTCGAAATCACGATATAGGGGAACGGTGCCTGAGAAAATAAGTAGTTATTATTTCATATGCATAATACCAATTTTACCGTTGGAGAACAGCTGAAAGAGTTGGCAAAAGCAGAAATTCCAATTTTCGACCAATAAGTGACAACCTCACCCAACCTAACGTAACCTCTTTCTGGTTTCAGATCGCTAACACATAATTCTTTAAAATATGTTGCTTCTTGGGTTTATGTAAATTAATTCCGGTCCACGGGAAACTAATATTTTTGTAATGTTACAAGTTTTGATAAATTTCTAATTATTTCTACCTTTTTAATACTAATTTCATAATTGGCTTTATTTAACGCTTATTTTACGTTTTATAATGTATTTTGATTATGTAATGCATCGTTAATGTATATAAATTTTTGAATAATGTACTGCATACAAAATTTACCAATATCAAGTATTAAATAAAATGATGTTTATTGATTTTAAAAGAGCCCCGTTTTAGGAAACCGGGGTCCTAAGACGGGACATTTGAAATATTTTTCTCAGCATCAAAATTTATTAAATAGCACGCTATTTCGCGGGCCGCGGCTTTCTCTCTCTCTCTCTCTCTCTCTCTCTCTCTCTCTTATTCACCTTTCCTTGTCCACTCGCGGTGTGGGAGAGGACGTGGCTGCACCAGCATGGGGCAATAACTGCAGCAGCAAGACCAGCGAACACCAGTGCTGCTGTAGCTTTTTTTCTGCTCCTTTCGTCTCGTTTTACTCAACACGCGACTGTCTTGTCCTTCGACTTCGCGCGTCTCGCCTCGTCTTTTAGAAAGCTTCTTTGTAGCCCGTATATCCATTAAATTTAGAATCTCAATTTTATACCGAACCCCCTTCCGATTCGACCCACTTTCTTTAAGGAATCTTCAATATTATACTAAGGTTCCTACGGCTTAGTGTCTGTAATTTGTAATGCTCTATAATCTCTCTATAATAATTTTTGAACTTCCGCTTTCTTCACTTCGGCTTTCAGAAGTGAAGTGTATAGATGGAGTAATGCAGTTTCCTCACTTCTGATTTTAAAATTCAGGCCAAGGGTCTCGGCTGCTTGCTCCGCGGCTTTGTAAAGAAATGCTTCTTTGCCAATCATCTCGTGATTCCTGACCATTTTTAGGAGAGGATCTCTGCCATTGGCTACGATATAAGCTGTACGTAGAACAATTCGGTTATGAAGACACTGGAGATTCAGAAGTCCGCGTCCGCCTTGACGGCGTGAAATGTATAATCGCGGAACTGACGAATTGATATGCAAGCTTTTATACATATGCATAATCTTACGTGTGGTGACATCAAGGGCCTTAAGTTTGTTCTTCGTCCATTGAACCACCCCAAACGAGTAGAGTAGAACCGGGACGGCAAGCATGTTAGTCGCAGATATCTCGTTCAACGCTGACAGATTGGAAGACCGAAACTGTCGAAGAAGATGCTTATATCTGCTTCGGAGAGACTCCTTTACTGATGTTACGTCCTGAGTGCGGCTTTGAGGCACGCCCAGGTATGTATAAGTCTCTCCAGTGTTAAGATGTCTGATAACACCTATATCCACAAGCTCAGGCTCTTCGGGAACGCCAGCAATCTTTCCGTTCTTCAGATGAATTTTGGCACATTTATCCAATCCAAAGTCCATCCCAATCTCTCCTGCGTACTTCGCGATGATATTTATGGCAGTTTGAAGTTTGCCTTTACCAGAGGCATAGAGCTTCAGGTCATCCATATAAAATACATGAGTGACCTTATGCTCGCGCTGGTTAGTGTCGCCACAGAGGTATCCAGAAAAATTTCGTAGTGCGAGAGATAGAGGCAGAAGTGTGATGCAAAAAAGCGAAGGGCTCAGGGAATCGCCCTGAAAGACGCCCCTCTGGAAGGTGACGTTGTTTATTGTCACACTATAATTTCCAGATGCGATAGTAAATCTAGTTTTCCAAAGAGGCATTAATCTCTCTATACATCTCACAATGTGTAGATGCACCTTCAAGCTTTCCAACATACAGATGGTAAGTCTATGAGAGGTTGAATCGAAAGCTTTCCGGTAGTCAATCCAGGCCATTGACATGATGCGTTGATGGGCTGCAGCGTCTTTGCAGATACACCTGTCAATTAGCAGGTTCTCTCGACAGCCTGCTACACCTTTTTTCGAGCCACGTTGTTCGTACATCTCACGCCACACAGGCTCAATTCGCCGAACAATCCTGTTGTTTAGGACAGCTGTAAAGATCTTATACAGGGTGTTCAAACAAGTTATTGGCCTGTAATTCTCTGGTTTGGACAAGTTGCCTTTTTCCGGTAGGAGTATAGTGCGTCCTAACACCAGCCACTGCGGAATGGGCGTCAGATTTTATGAGGTTGTCGCAAAATTCCTTGAAGCGGATGATATTGTCAGTATTTTCTTTCAACTTAAGTGTTTTCGGGATCCTGTATACCTTTCTCCAAAGAGACTCTACCTCGTTGGGCTTGGTTTAATTTTTGGCAGAAAGAGGGTGACCATTGAACAGGCGAAATGGGTCAGCGAGAATCTGTTGATTCTCCCTGATGCATCTCTCCCTCTTCTGTATTCTCCTCCTTGCGTCAGATAACAGCCGTATTTTGTCAACAATATGTTCCTTGATTGACAGCAGCTTTGACTTGTTGATTTTTAATAAGCATTTAAAATTTGCATCGACGAAACTTAGAAATTTTATTGTGTACTGCGACGTCGGGTGCATCATGATGACTTGTACAAGCCAATGTTATGCCGACCATCTTTTTGAAACCATGAACCAGCGTTTGTCCGACGGCCGGCCCATATTTGGGCCAAGGTTTGACCAACCATCGGGTGCTCCAAGGTGACTTGTGGCTAACCCACTGCTGTATACAGTGTCGGGACCGACCACATTCTTGCGGTCGTACTGACCAATCTGCCACAGTTTATCCGATTTGGCAGTTTATCCGATCTGCCACAGTTTATCCGATTCGGCTTCATTATCTTTCCGACTGATGATTGGCCTGTTTAAATACAGCTGTAATTCTACTGGCACTCTATCATGAATGACCAGTACCAGTAAGTCATGTCCCACTCAGACAACAGCGGCCAATGGTAAGTCGGTGCGGGATAGTATAAAACAGTAAACGGTGAACGGTGAAGATTTAATTTTATTTCAATCGATCTCTAGTTGTTGAATAGTTCTTTTCAATAGCCTGAAATTTAAAATAAAGTACTCTCCGTTTATGAGATTACCTACTACATATGTAACGCACAGCTACAGCTGCAAAGCAAACTGCAAAGTATTTTGGACTTCCCATGTGCGAATTTACGTCGGCACCCAGAGCAGGACCGTCGGCCCAAAGTCGGATCGACTTTGCCCGCCATACATCAGCAGCCAAAGTTGGACCAACTTTTGTATTCATGAGAAACTTATGTCGGCCCAACCTAAACAGCCAATGTTGGCAGTCTAAATGGGACCGACTATTGGCCCAACTTTGGCCCGAACACGGCCCGACCATAGGGGGAACTATGGGAAATCTTTCGTTAACGAGTAACGCCGACTATCGGCACAATTCTGGTCCAAAGTCGGCCCGAAAGTCGACAGTGAAGTAGTTAGTACGTTTTTTCTTAAGTTCAGCCGACTATTGGCCCAACTTAGGCCCAAACATGGCCCGACCATCGGGTGAACTATCGAAAATCTTTCTTAAACAAGTAACGCCTACTATCGGCCAAACTCTGGGCGATAGTCAGCCCAGTATTGCGAAATTCGGTCGGATGCCAGAGCTTGACCATGGGCCCAAAGTCGGCCCTGCTTTGGTAACCAATCTACGGTAACCAGATTTGGGCCAACTAAGATGTTTTCAAGCTGCCATGGTCCCACCGACGTTGGCAACTGATGTCGGTGGCGGGCGAAAAGCCGATTGTCGGTATAATTCTGGCCCAACTTCGGGCCGACTATCGGATGAAGTCACCTTGACGCACCTGACTGTTTGTCAAATCTTGGCCCAAATATGAGCCAGCCGTTGGATATACTCTGGTTAATTATTTCAAAACGACCGAAATTTTGGTACGAAATAATCATTGTAAAATAGTCTGGGACACCTGAAAAGCAAAACGTCACACGAAAGTTTGAAAAAATTTGTTATTAAAAAAATGGTCGTATAGTACGCAATAAAATTTCCTAGTGCCGTCGCTGCAAATTTTAAATGCTCATTAAAAATTACATTTTATGTCATTATCAAAAGTTGTAAAATGGTCTAAAATGCGAAAAAACAAAATATGACACGAAAAAAAATTATTCAAAGTGGGCGCCTCTAACCATTTTTTGAACAAAAATGTTTGAAAAAATTGTTTTTACAACTTTTTGAAAAAAAAAATTTTAAGAAAAATGTTTTAAAACAATTTTTCGGAAAAAAATTGTTTCGAGAAAAATGTTCAAAAAAAATTTGTTGAAAAAAATGTTTGGAAAAAATATTGGAAAAAAGGTTTGAAAAAAAATGTTGAAAAAAAAATTTCTTGAAAAAAATTGTTTGAAAAAAAATTGGACGGTTCAGCCAGGGGCTGCGAAACCCGAAAAATTGTCATGGATTTAATTTATTTATTGAAAAATTATTTCTTTAATATTTTACATCTACATTATGTCGCACAATAATACAAATATAAATGAGAAAAAGAGTTAAAAAATTGTTTTTTCAACTATATTGAGCTGTAGCTTATGAGGATGGTTTTTTCACTGACTTTCAATTCCGACGGTATAGAGTAATGTTTAAGACTCCCGACTGCTAGGCCATAGATTCAGGTATAGATGTAGGTTCGAAACCCCGTAGCGCTAGATATTTTATCTGTAATATAATGTTTAAAAATGTAATATATGTATTCATTCTAAGCAGGACCATTAACATTTATAGACAAAATACTCGCGTTCAATTTTTATTTATTTTTTGAATACCTATTGTGTTATATCCTTAGAGTATGGTAATAGTGGGTGTTAAAATTATATTGAAAAGCAAAGTTGTCCCTGCATTGTAGCCCAAGGATATGCCGATCTTGTTCAACACACTGGACCAATCTTGGGTCCTCATGTCGGGCCGATGGTCGGCAAAAACCTCGGCCCAGCGTGATCATTTCACTAGTTGGGCCGATCTTCGGCTAACAAGGTTGGAACGAGTATTACAAAGTCGGGCCGACTTTGGGCCGATGGGAAATTCGTACATGGGGTGTGGAACTCTATGAAGGGGAGTACCCACATGTTTACAAGATGGCAATGAGATTTTTGCCAATGCTTACTACGTCGGTTCATTCAGGAAGGGAAGCACCTCAGCCAAATTCTCTTTTTGCGTGGCTTATATGCGAAATATTTTTTGTAATAAATGATTTTACTATAAAAATTGACCAAAAGTATCGAAATAACAATGTAAATAATATATTTGTTTATAAATATTTCACAAATGTCTCTATTTCCTTTCTTCTTTCCTATTTTTTTGTTAGTTAGTTTCTGATTGTTTTTATTCATTAAAAGAGACTTTTAGTTTAATTTAAAGTAGGATGAAGTAATTTTAAGCAAGTTAAGTTTAAAGTAAGTTATTTTAAGTAATTTAAATTTTAGTTCTGGTGAAAAGTCGACTTTGACAGTCGACGCGTAAGAAGTCGATCAGAAAGTCGACTTTTCACTGTGATTTTTCAACCCTACACCAGCACGCATCAACTACCCACTTTTCCACCTCCCCGTATACTAGAACTTCATCACGCATCCACCCCCCATTTTCCCATCTCCATACGTACTTGAACTCCAGAACGCATCATCCATCCCCCTCCATCTTACCTCCCTTCTTTTCATTCGCCCACTTTCTTACCTCCCCTCGTACTGGAATTCTACAGTACGCAGGACCCCTCTTTTGAATCACAATTTACAAAATACAAAATGATATGAATGGCTTCAAGAATAAACAATTTTAAGTGAAAACAGTTTATCATGTGTCAATAACAAAAATTTCAAATTGAAGGTTTACAAGAAGGAATGTATTAGACAGTATACAAAGGAGAGGTAAGTTTGAAAGATTTCTGTTTTGAAAATAGTTCAAATTAGAAATCCTTTCCAATTAAATTTGGAAAGGAATGCAGATGAAATTAAACAATGGAACAGAAAATTTCAAATTTCTCGAACTTGCAAACATTTCAATCTAAAAAAAACTAGAACTTAAAACCTATGCCAACTTGACAACCTTTAAATATTATTTAAACTTTTAAATCTGATCCTTGGAATGGAATGAAATTTCAATTCCTGATGATTTTAAATTTCTAATTTATTGCATTTGATTCTAAAATTCGAAACAGACTCCAATCTGAAGGTTTCAGATTTTCAAAAATTGTTTTTTTGAATTTAAATTCTATTTAATGATATTTTTTTCTTCGCCAAAAAGTCTTTCATTTTTTTTTTTTTCTTAGAAGAAACCTGGAAAGGATCTGGTCTTGTAAAATAGAAATTTTAGAGCAGACCTATCATAAGAAATTAATTTTAAAATAGTCAGGTAAAAAGTTTCGGTTAGATTGCAGAATAGGGGCGTGACCCCTATTTTGGCTGGATTTTTTTTCGGCATCAAACTATTAGAATCTTTAATTGAACGATAAATGAAGCGATTTGACAAGGTGAAAGTTTACAATTATTGTTACTTTGTTTACTACGATGTCTCAAATCTGGGTCTGTCACGATATCGGAATGACCATACTATGATCGAGATTATTAACATTATTTTTGTGACCAGTCAAAGGGGTGCCTTCCCGCCCCCATGAGACGTTGGAAAGGGGTAGGGATTTCACCAGCATTATTTTTGTGATTAGCCAAAGGGGTTTTCATTAATTATTTACAGTGTTGCTGGCCGTACGGATGTTTAGAAGCATCTGGACAGGGAGTTAAATATGATCATTCCGATATCATAACAGAACCATATTTGAGACATCGTAATAACAAAAGTAATAATAATTTTAAACTTTTGCCTCGTCAAATCTTTTCATTTATCCTTCAATTAAAGATTCTAATAGTTTTTTTGCCGAAAAAAAATTTTTTCTGCCAAAACAGAGGGGACGCCCATATTCTGCAATTGCGCCAAAGTTTCATTAAATGATAACCGAATAGAAAAATATAGCATCTTACACGATGATAAATTTAAGATTTAAGATTTGTGCACGGAAAACTATTAACGTCAATGGCCTGTGCACCTTGTACAACTGAGCCCCGATCAAAAAATGGTACACTCGAATCTGGGCACGTTGAAATTTAGACGTGCACAGGTGGGATACTCAAAACTGTGCACTTCGCAATTAATACGATCAGATTTTCAACTGACAAGTCCACGTGCACAGGTGGGATACTCACAGAAAAAACAAAAGGGAAAAAGCGTTGCAGGTAAAATTTCTGGAGGTAATCTCACCATGCAAAAAAAATGAAGATCAGTAAGGGTAAAACGAAAATTTAGTGACCTTTTATATTACCCTTGCCGATTTTCAATTTTTTGCATGGTGAGATTACCTCCAGAAATTTTACCTGCAACGCTTTTTACCTTTTGTTTTTTCTGTGCTACCAACTGTGCACGTCTCAAATAATAGGATTAGATTTCAACTCACAAGTTCACGTGCACAGTTTGGAGTCTCACATATGTGCACTTTTACCTATTAATGCAATAGAGTTCAAACGCTGCTAATTGTTGACGGGGAAGCTTAGTGGGGATCTCGTCGGGATTTATAGCGAAAATGCCCGACAAGAGTATTCTGACAGGATCTTTGCAGTAATCTTGCCTGCGCTAAAATAGGTCCGTTTCGCTAGCACCTCCACAATGGAATTTCAACACTTTCTCTATGCCATAATGTTGGGCTATTTTTGGGCACCTATGCCGACTTTTGGGCTCTTTTATTTTTCTGAAAAGACCGAATTTTCGGTAGAGGTGCTGGCAGCCATCACCTCCACTACAACAAATTTGAGAAATTAAAAAAGTCTACCACTCCACAATTTTTGGCTTTTTTTTTAAGCTATTTTTGGGCACCGATGCCGATTTTTGGGCTCTTTTATTTTTCGCAAAAAATCGAATTTTGGGTGGAAGTGCTGGCAGCCACTAACTTCACTACAGCAAATTTGAGAAATTGAAAAAGAATCAACCACGCCAGAATTGTAGGCTTTTGTTGGGCTCTCTCCAAAACTTTAAAAATTAATTGTCAAAAACCCAGTCCTATCACTTAACAAGTACCCTTCAAATACATTAGGCACTTGGCCTAACTATAAGCATATCAGAATTTTGGGCTATTTTTGGGCTATTTTTGGGCTCTTCGAAATACATAAAAATTATTTAGCAAAATAAACTCTAACACTGAAAACGCACCCCACAGTAAAACGTAGCGAATAAGCACAAGACATCTTATGTATATCATAGGCTTGTGCTATTCTTTAGGTCACTGAAAATAAGAAAATTAATTGTACGAAAACAACAAATGACACTAACAGCTACCCTTAATTAAAAATAATTATAGATAATTAAAAATATAGATATTAAAAAAAATGTAAGTCAGAAGTTAATGATTTTTGCGGGCCTTACTAAAATAGTGAAAAAAATCTGCCCACAGCGCGGGCACATTCTCATCGCGCGCGGCGCGCGCGGCTCGGAAGTTTAGGCGCGCCTAGGGCGCGCGACTGTAGATTCTTGCGCTTCGCGCATCGACAACTGTACTTTGGTGATTATGAATTCTCTTTTGTTAAAGCTCCTTCGTCTTTAACGAACACATTCTCATCACGTATCTCGTGCTTCGCACTCGATTTTGTCATTTCGTCACTTAAACAACCAAAGCCCACTCCAATCTGTCAATTCCTTCGAAAGTTATCGTGCTGACAGACTAAAAATCTACGTACCCACAATACATACATACATAATACAGACAGCGAGATACATTCGCTAAAACCTGTTTTTTGGGTTCAGAAGGTCTCAAAACGTGGACATTTGACAAAAACGGGGGGGGGGGGGGGGACAAATTTTACACAAATCTAATACCTTCTCTGATGAGAATGTAAAAATTAAAAATAATAAAATCAATCACCTTTGCAAGACTGAACTATATCCACATCCCCACAGCAGAAATAAACAAATCCAAAAACTACCCCTGGCGCAATTACCCAAACTTTTAATTTAAACTCAAACAAACTTTCAAATTAAAAATAGTCACCTCAAACACCTTCCTGAGACTCTAATTTATATCCTTATCCACACAGCAATATTCAACAACCCAAAAAAGCAACCTATAGTACATTTGACGAGCCCCGTCTACGCTGCTTTCAAATAAAACAGCCAAAAAAATTTCGAATTAAAAAAACCACCCCAGACACGTTCCCAAGACTCTAGTTCATATTCTTATTCCCACAGTAATAATCTAAACCCCCAAAAAACAACTTTTAGTACATTTAACGAACCCCATCTCAGCTGGTTTCAACCAAAACAGCAAAAAATTTAAAATAATCACCCCAGACACCTTCCCAAGACTCTAGTTGATACCCTTATCCCCAATGTAATACTCAACAACCCCAAAAAATAACTTCCAGGACATTTAACGGAACCCGCCCTAGCTGCCTTCAACAAAAGAAGCCAAAAAAAATTCAGATTAAAAATAATAATCACCTCAGACTCCTTCCGAAGACACTAGTTCATACGTCCATCTCCACAGTAATATTTAATAACACAAAAGAACATGGGAATGAGGATATGAAGTAGGCCTTTTCAATAAATAGCAGCGTATGTTGTGTGGTATGAGGGAGTCTCCCAACTGTGCACGACTCAAATAATACGATCAGATTTCAAAGTTACAAGTCCACGTGCATAGATGGGATACTCCCAACTGTGCAAGTCAAAATTTGCGATGGGTACAACTGTGTATGAGCAACTGTACACGTCGAGGGCCGGTGATACAACTGTGCACGTTGTTGATCACTGGCACAACTGTGCACGTGCACAGATGGGACACTCCGAACTGGAAACGTTCACAGATGCGAGACTCTCAACTGTGCACGTCGAAATTTAGACTTGTACAGATGTTACCCTAGCAACAGTTCACGTGCACAGATAGGAGACTCCCAACTGTGCACGTCTTAATTGATACGATCAGGCTGTCAACACACAAGACCTCGTGCACAAATGGAATGCTCCCCACTGTGCACGTTTATATTAATACTATGAGATTTTCAAGTGAGAAGTCTACGTGCACAGATGGGAGACTCCCAACTGTACACGTCTCAATAAAGACGATCATTTTTTCACGAAGAAGTCCACGTGCACAAATGGGATACCCCCAAATGTACACGTGCAAAGATGGGAGTCTCCCAACTGTGCACGCATCAATTAATAGGATTAGACATTTTTGAAAGTCCACGTACCCAGATGATACCCTCCCAAATGTGCACGTCTTAATTAATAAGATAAGATGCTTCACTCACAAGTCCACGTGTACAGATGGTACTTTCGAAATTGTGTACATATCAATTAATAATATAAGATGCTCAACTTACAAGTCCGCGTGCACATATGGGAGACTCCCAACTGCGCGCTTATCAGTTAATAGAATTAGACTCTTTATTTAAAAGTCCACGTACCCAGATGGTACCCAACTGTGCACACGGAAAAAATTAGGTGTTGAAATTTTAAATGACTGAGTCAACCACTCTAGGATAGGGCCAAAGGTATGCCATAAATTGAAAGTATCGTCATTAGAAACTTTAATTGATACATATTTAAAAAGTAGCAAGAATCGTAGAAAGAAAAATTCATAACATATTTATAACTTTGGTGCCAGAAGTAATTAAAGGCGAAGGATGCTAATTCAACAAATTCAATGGTAGGTTTTTAAATACAGTTAATTACATCAATAACACGCTATTGCACATTATTTTTTCTGTTTTTTTTTTTTTGCTACGATAGTCTACCTCAATTGTAATCGATATCTTGAAGGGGTTGCCTTCCACTATTTGACTATTGTCATAGATGGTTGAGCCACGCGGCACATTTTACCAGATGTACGAGCGTTGAAGAAAAAAAAGGACGAAGGATCAAACAGGACGTCGATACCCTGGAAATTTTGGCAATTTTAAGCCTCAGTAGAGCCTTCCAGCTTAATTAGAAGCTACTTTAGCATCCTTCGCTTTTATTTGCTGCCGACACAAAATTTATAAATATTTTCAAACTTTTTCGAAAATGTACTTATAAATTAAACTTCAAGGTAACTACTCGATAATTTGCAAAAGAATTCGTGCATTTTTCCATGAAATACAATGGTCGAAAGTTGACCAAGTTACAAAAGGTGCTTCTAACCACGTTTTGTCACCTTCACTGCAAATTTGCATCGAAAGTTATGGGCGCATCGCGATCAAACAATAATGTACTTATTCGTAATAAAATGAGGATCGACAAGACGTTTTTCTTTTTTTTAAACGATTTTTTTACTGAGTTATGCAATGATTTGTAGAAGGGCCAGGATTTTTGAAACAGAT
>CAKNWT010256720.1:0-10009 GCA_932066315.1 Andricus coriarius
TTGGATTGTGAAAATTTGCCATGAGATTCAGGAACGGCTGGACGACAGTAAAATTAGTGTCCTCTTCCCAAAAAATATGAGAATTGTCCAGAATTGTCATCAAAATTACAGAAATTTTCCCCAAAATGAGGTAAAAATCATCATGTATTTTGGAAAAAAGAGACACATTACGCCAGTTTTTCCCGTTTTCGAATCTTCGGATTATTTTCCATGGATAATTTTTTAGGGGTAACATTAAGTTTCCCGTAATGTGTTCAAATCTGTTTACAGTCTTTTTTGTGAGAGAAAGTTCAATTAAGCAATAAAGTACGTTGCTGAATAGTATTCTGTATTTTTCTATAGATGATTTAAGACTGTGTTCGTTGTAAAATTGATTTATTTTGTCATCTTTCTCGATTAAAGAGTCGGACTATATTTGGGAATCATTTTTCAATCAATCCTTCGGTCTCTTGTCCAATAAAAATATACATGCAATATTGAACAATATACATACATTAATCTCTCAAATGATCTTTCCAGAATCTTAAAAACGACATGGTAACTCCAAAGCGTAAGGGACCGCGAGTCGTTAGAATCGCTAGTGTTCAGCCGAGTCGCATGAAGTATCCGATCACTCGAGTCTTAACTCGAAAGTGAACAGCCCTTTGCCTCCCCGGTAGTGATAGGTGGGAATTCCTCCTCAGGTGTTATGAGGGCACTTCACAGCTCCTTGAAGATATTTACATTCTTCGAGTGTTCTTTCAGTGGATGCTGGACTTCGTAGACTTCTCTCCAAATTGCCTCGACCTCCCCTGGTGTAGGCGGGTGGTTGACAGTAACTGGTGGGTCTTGGAAGTGTCGAGATGGGTCCGACAAAAACTGTTGATTTTTTCTGACCCACGTCTCTCCCCGCTCTCGACTCCTCCTAGCGTTAGATAGTGCTCGTATTCTGTCAACAATATGCTGCCTGATAGTCAGTAGCTTTGACTTGTTAAGTGTGTGATGACAGATCCGCAGCTCGCGCGCGAGCTGTCGAACCTTGGCAGTGAAAGTCCTGCCAGATGTTATGTCTATCTTTGTGCTGAGTTGATGCATTCGTCCATTGGTCTTATGATCAACCATTGGTTTGGTTTTACGGTTTGCATCTGCCAAAGCTTTCGCTGCATTATAAACACTACAATTAATAGTACAGATGTCAGGCTCTTCGGAAAAACCTCCACGAAGCTCGTCATCCAGTTCAGCCAGATCTTTGGGCTTAAGAGAAACCTGAACTGGAAGACGTCTCCGGGTCCTGAAGCGTCGCTCTTCCTCTATTGAATGTCTGCTCGCGGTTGGTCTCAGTGTCGCCTCTCTTTCTCTGTTGATGGCTTCTTCTGGCTGCGGTTGAGAAGGCGCTCCGCTTATATAACCCCTTTTACGGAGTTCCTCGGCACGGTTTCGCAGACGTTTATGCGAAAAATGCGAGCGCTCTGGATGTTTCTCGAACCACAGAGTATGCTGTTGTCATTGTTTTTCCCACGAGCAGCTGGGGAAAAGGGTTCGTTCATCCTTGTGCAGCACCGCATGTGTATTCTTATTACGAGCACACAAATCAAGCACCCAATATATTCAAATTGTTACAATATTTATCATTTTATATTGAATTTTTTGTATTACATTTACTCTTTACTCGATTTGACGATATTCCATGACAAGTAAATATTTTATACTCTTCATAATTGTGTTTCACTTTCTTAGCTCTTTCACTGATTTACTAGAAAATAATATTTATTCTTCTTCTTCTTTATTCATAATGTGTCCCCTAATGGTTTACATGACCTTCGTTTCTTACAAGACCATCTACAAACTTTATATTATCTTATCCTTACTATGTACAATTATTTACAACTTTTTACATCAATTCTTATATCTATCTCCTTAGGTCTATGCTCATATGACGCGATTTTACTGTTGGAAGAGTGAGCGAGTGAGAGCGAGTGCATCTGCATCTTCATCTGCTTATACTATTACATAACAATAACTACTTACAGATCTTTCCGCTTTTAATATATGCGAGCTCCGTTTTCTTCTTCGTTCACTTTCACATCTCTTCTATCTCATTCTGATTTTGCCATCTTTCCACATCCAATCTTTCATTCTTTCTCATTCGACCCTTTAGCCGTCTCCAACTCCCTCATCCACTCCTCACCCATTCCATCCTCCCCTAGAATCTTTACCACATTCTTTTTCCAGCTTCCTTTATCTTCCATTCCTCTCCTACATCCTTCCCATACATCCTCCCATGTTTCTTCCTCCCATTGATATATTCTGCATTTTCTATTCTCTTCCATTTCCAATACATCCCCTCCCTTACCACGTTTCCTAATCTAAATCTTACTATTCTGGTCCATCTTCTCTCTCCCCATCCCTTTTCTAAATACTTTGGTACTCCTTACTTTTTTATCATCTTATACCATTTATTATATTTTGATTCCTAAATCATTCCCCATCTTTCCATTAATTGTCTTTCCCTGTCCCTTCTCTCCAATTCCTCATAGCTTACTCCATTTCCCTCTCCTATATCTCTAGCCCTAAAAAACTCCCTCCTTTTTTCTTCCCATCTTCTTAGTTCTACCGTCCTCCCTCTCCTTTTTTCTACCTCCTTCAAAAACTTTCTCGCCAACTCCCCTCCCTTAGCTTCGTCTCAAATTTTCATGCTCTCTTACCTGCTCTTGTACTTCATTTATACCTCTGTGCTTCTTCTCTCACCATATATCTAGGCGTCCTTCAGTCTCCTCATAGCGTCCACCTTATATACCTTTCTTGTAAACTCTCAATCTGTTTCCTTTCCTTCCACCCCATATATCTGCTCCATAACCTAATACCGGCTAGACCAACGGATCAACTAACCACATTCTCCTTCTCCAATTATTCCTGAACCTTCTTTTTCCTATTCCCCATATCTGTTTCATTATCTCTGCCGCTTTTTTTGTCCTTCCTCTCATATCAGCTCTATGATCTCCATTCATTTGCAAGGTATATCCGAAGGATTTAGACTCCTTTACTTCTTCTAACTTTACTCCCTTCCATCTCCCAGTCCATTCTTTCTTTCTTCCCCCTCCTTTTCTAAACCTCATTATCTTTGTCTTTTCTACATTTAAATTTAATTTTCTTCCATCTAAGTATTTCTCCAATCCTGTAATTAGGCCCGTCATCCCTTTTTCATCCTCTGCCATCAACACTATATCGTCCACGTATGCCAGTTTTTATATCTTTTTCTCTCCCATCTTAACTCCTCCCCATCCCTTTATTTTCATTTCTTCTTCTAAATCTTAGATTAATATATTAAATAAAAGTGGGTTCAGAGGACATCCTTGCCTTACTCCGCTCACTAACCAGAAACTATCTCCTACTTGCTCTCTTGCCTTCACCCTGCTTTTAATCTCTCTGAAAATTTCCGATATTTTCTTTATTAAGTCCTCTCGTATACCATTTTTCACCAGAACTTTTTCTATCTCGACTCGGTCCAAGGAGCCAACGCCACTTTTCAGTCTACGAATATTGCTATCATTGCCCCTTTCTCCCTTTAAATCCTTTTATTTATCAGATAATTCAGAACATATATATTGTCCACCACCCCCGTCCTTTTTCTAAACCCTGCCTGATTCGTTGGTACTATCTTTTTTTTCCTCAAATTCTTTCTACAATCTCTCCGACAAAACCGTTACATATACTTTAAAATGTTGGCATCAGCGTCTCACCTCTATAATCTTTAACCTCCTCCCCTTTGCCTTTCTTCACCATGGGTACTGCTACTCCTTCTTTCCATAACTCTGGCCACCACTCTTCTCTCCATACTCTATTACACATTATCGATGCCCATTCCTTTAGTTCTATACCCCATGTTTCCAGACTTCATTTGGAATCTCATCTATACCAAGTGCCTTTCCATCTTTCATTATTCCTAACACCTTGACTATTTCTTCCCTTTCTTCCTTTTCTACTCATCTTTCCCGTCTGTTCAATAAAAAGTCACGTGGCGTTAAAAATCCTCCTAGCCGAGAAGATATTCAAGTCTTCTGGGAGGAAGTATACGGAGATACTTATCAGCTAAATGAAGACGCTTGATATATATCACTCTTTTGTAACTTTTGACAACGGTAAAGGTTACAAGGTCCGGAGGAAGGGTAACCACTAATTGCTGCTGAAGAAGTAAAAAGAGTTATCGCTAGAACTAATAACTTTTCAGCGCCAGGACCAGACCAGCGACACTACACATGGCCTGCCATCACTAACAGAACATGCTAACAAGTCCCTTCATGTCAAATTTTTCGTCATCATACGTAGATAAGAGCTCTCGATGGGCCTGACAAACATGTTTCTCAAGTCTGCTGGATTGACATCGGAGACTGAGGAATTTCTTTTTGCTTGTCAAGACGGCGTTATAGACACCTTAGTTTACCGCGAGCGCATAATGAATATACCTGTAGGCGATACTAATTGCCGATCGTGTAAGCAAGAGCCAGAAACACTTGGGCATGTTCTCAGTGGATGCTCAAAGTATGCACGTTACGGGTACATCGAGAGACACAATGTGGCTCTAAAAGTGTTATATTACCATCTTCGGCACTTCTATGGCGTTGATCTATTGCCCGTCTTGCTATACGCCCAGGGGGAACTCGAGTCCGTTGTGGAGAATGATCAGTGTAAGATCTACTGGAATTTCTCATTCTCCACCACTCAACGTATCAGAGCTACGAAGCCTGGTATTGTCCTCCAAGATCTGAAGACCAAGATCATATACGTGATTGAATTCTCGGCAGCAGCTGATGGTAATATCACGGCAAAGGAGGAAGAAAAACGGGCGAAATATCAAGCACTTCTTTTCGAGTTGAGCAGGCTGTACAAAAGCTACAAAGTCCATCTTGTAGTTCTCATAATCGGCTGTCCTTCATTTCTTAGCCAACTCAACAAGATTCGGGCTTGACAGCGTCAGGCTCATTCCATCGCAAACAGGATGCAAAAGGCTGTTCTTCTGGAATCACTTCATCTGGTCCGTCAACACTTTTCCTCATAACATTCTACAAAGATTGGTAGCTCTAAAAAAGTATCCAGAGGTGAAACCTTCATCTCCTACTGTCCCACGTGCCGCGTAAGGTCATCCGCCGCTAGAGACCTGACTCCAAGGAACAGTTCTGAACGATGTTCGCTCGCGGAAATTTCCCGTATCGTAGCTTCCGGAGCCTATAACTTCTCTCATAACTACAATTTTATTCAAACTAAAGTGTGCTACGTATAAATGTACAAAAGTTTTGTTTTTAAGTGTTCCAAATAATACACAATTATGCATTTTTCTACCCAACTTAACTAATCAAATGTTAACAACTAGAAATTTCATTGAGATTTAACAATAATTGTCCTTTTTTCTAGTGTATCATGGAAAAAAGTAATCTTAAAAAAAACCTCAGACTATGACTGAAATCAATATTACTCTAAAAGATCAAAGTTACATGGAGTTTCTTATTATTAGTATGTAAATAACTTATACTTTTTAATTCAAGATAACGTACTTTATCCTTTTATGCTTATATTCAATATTTTCGTAGTCTATTGTTTTTCATATTTCGTTCGGATGCTCTTTTATTCTACCAAAGAATCTTTCAGATAATCTAAAAATATATCCCTGAATATATTCAATTTCAATTTCCTTATGCATTTGTACAATAGGTGCATAACTAGGTAATTACCAATTAATCGAAGAAATTTGTTTTGTATTCTCTGGAGTACTAGGTAATTTGAGTTACATATTAAACTCCAAATCGGACAAGCATATGTTAACATTGGCCTGACAATACTTGTGTACAGTAGTGTTTTATTACTAACTGACAACTGTGATTTTTTATTTATTATTGGATATAGAGATATTAAAGTTCCTATAGCTCTTAGCGCTGTACGTTTAACATGTCTCGTGAATGTTAGTCTACGATCCAATATTAGCCCTAAATATTTAATGCTTTCTGACCATATTAAATTAACATTTTTCAATTTGATATTTTTGATTATTTTTGGTCGTCTCTTTGTTATTATGATAGCTTCAGTCTGAACTAAATGAACTCTAATTTTCCATTTTTTATCAAATTTCGTAATTTTATTCGCAGATCTTTCTAATCTATTAACAATAGTGTCAGGTCTAAAAGAGCCAGTATATAGAGCAGTATCATCTGCATATAGGCTTACAAGCACTTGATCTATTTTTGGAATATCATTGATGTACAAAGTGAATAACGTGGGTCCAAGTACACCGTAAAAAAAATTTCTGGTAATTTTACCACTTTCAGAGTAGGTCCGATTATCACCTACTGCCAAAGTAACGTTTACACTGAAAAGAATGATTATCTACTTTTAGTATGGAATTCAAATTTTAGGTTACTTAAGTTTCCAGACAGATTCTGTAAAATTACAATCCATTATAAAAATTCTGGATTTGTAGGTGATGGCATCCTAACCAGAAATATTCGTGTTTTCATTCAACATAGTAACTTTAGCATCTACATGAGAAATGTGAATGATGGTATGCTACGTAGTTATCAACAAAATAAATTGACATATATACGAATATAAATAAATTAGTTTTTTTAAATACATCCTTTAAATATATTTTTTATCAATTTTGTAAATTAATTTTTCCATAATTTATACCGTTCCGAAACACTCTTTGACAAATAATTGTAATTTTACCATTTTTTTCATTATTCTCCGCAACTTTGAACTTTACAATTACTTGTACTTATACTACGTTAAGAGCTGTGCAAGTACGCCGCGTTATCAATTATCAAATTTCAAGACGTGAGATTGCGTTTGAAAAAGGAATTTTCAACATTTTCTGTACTTTTACCAGCGTCAAGAAATTCAACACTATGAAAGTAGGTCCATTAATTACCTACTCTGAAAGTCACAGATTCACAAGCAGAAACTGTAGTTCTATAATGCCTTGCTATAGTGTCAGTCTAAAAGTGGTAAAGTTACAAGATTGGTTGAAAATTCTAAATTGCATGTGGTATTCACCCCATAATCAGAGTAGTGATACTGCACCCATTTTTTGTTGGCAATTATACCATTCTAACTGGTACCATTTTTTTATCATCATAATGTACACACATTTCCCTATCAGCAATGTATGGCTTACTTAAACGTACTAGGTATGATGGAAACTTATATTCAATTAGTTTATATACCAACCCTTGATGCCATACACACGCAGAAAAATGGATGTTTGAACGTAACATCTAGATGTTCACGTTTAACGTATTTTATGTTTAACTATAGGACAGCAATCTAGATGTTCATAGTTATTATCTGTAGATCTTAAAAAGTGAGATGTTACTCTGTAACATCCAAAATGTTCAACTGAAACATCCGAAATATTACATGTATGGTTATGACAAATAACGGCTGTAAATATTTGAAGAGTTTACTTATTTCTGATTGTTTAAAGAATTAATTGATAACTTATTTGGGAATTTAAAATTAAACTTTAAAGTTTCTGCATGAACGAAGAACAGATAAAGGGCATGTTATGTCGATCAGATGATACGTTCAGTCAAGTTCAGGTTATGTTTAATATTTGTAATTCAAAATAAAAAATAAAAACGAGGTAAGTGAGCTGAGAACGAATGATCTGTAATCAGCATGTAAAATTCTATCTATTTTAGGTTACTTAAACTCAAATTGCATTTTAAATTTACAAACATTTTGTCAAAATATGTTCGAGTCAACATAACTGCAAACTTAAGAACCTTGTTCGGTCGTGTAGACAGAAAAAAGTCGTTATCCAATTTTAATTAAGGATTGCTAATTTTCATTCTTTGAAAATATTCCGAAATTGTAATATTCCATAATTGTAGTATCAAAAATATATAGCTGTCAAATATAGTCCTTATATTCCAATGCGCGATGCGCATGCGCTAGGACGATTTTAACATCTGAATGAGTTTCCGTTTAACATGAAAATATGTTTACGCCTAACATCTCAAAAAGATAGTAGATGTTCGGCATGAATATCTGCATGTTAGGCGGTACAATCTTACCCTTTGAACATCTACATTTAAACATCCATTTTTCTCCGTGGAGTATCAAAAGCCTTTTCGATGTCCATTAGTAATACTCCCGAGTGCTTCTTTTTTTTAAATTCTCAGTTATGTGATTGAACAGTCTTGCCAATTGATCTACTGTACTATGTTATTTTCGGACACCAAATTGTTCATCCATCATTATCCTGATTTCATCAATGAAATATATCATTCATTTTTGAATAATTTTCTCAACAACTTTACTAATATGTGCAACAAACTAATAGGACGATAGCTCTGTGGTAAATTATTGTTCTTACCAGGCTTTGCTAAAACAATAAACTTTACAGTTTTCCAAAGTTGAGGAAAGTAACCCAAGCACATTATAGAATTTACTATTTTCGAAAAAAATACTAAAGCTTTTCTAGGGAGTCTTTTCAGTAGATAGTATGTTATTTCGTCGTCACCACAAGCTTGATTGTTTGTAAAATTTCCAATAATTTTAATCACTTCAGTTGGCGTAGATAGTATTACTTCCTCTGTTTTTATTTTATTATTTTTTAGATATTTCCTAACAGCCCTAATAACTATTCCATTCGTACTATATACATATTTTTGATCAACCAATAGTGTTGGAATTTTTTGTTCTTGTTTTGTAAATAAGATTTTTAGTTTCCATAGTGAGCTATCTGATGGGTATACTTTACGAATATTCTGATTCCATTGTAAATTAATCCATTTATACATTTTTACTGTGATTAATTTAGCCAATGACAACTGAAGTATCTTAAGGCTTTTCATTCTTTTTTTATGAAGTTTTCTTCTGTACACATTTTTTATTTTATTTAAACGGTTAATCTCTATGGGCAACTGATACTTATTTCTCTCTTCATTTATAATAGGTACAGAGCATTTCACAGCCTCTCTAATTACTTCGGTTAATCTACTGATTGCTTCCTCAATTTGTACCACAGTTTTTAAATGATAGTTAATCTGTAAATTTTTATAAACATATTCTTTAAATTTATTCCAGTTAGCGTTTTTATAGTCAAAACATGCTTTAGGTTTCTTTTTAACTAAATTAGCATCGATTTTCATGAATACAGGATTATGATCTGAATTTAAAATGTGCATAGTTATTGGATTAATATACCTATTTACATTCTTTAGTAAAAATATTTCTAGTACACTAGATCTTCCTCTTTTTGGATAGTACGTTTGATCAGTTGGCACAGATATAGTTATATTTTTATTAAGATACAGCTGCAGTAGTTTCTTACCATTTTTATTGTTAGTGGGACAGTTCCATGCTATATTTCTGGAATTGATATATCCCATTATGATAACCTTATTAAATGAATGTATTATTTCATCAAAATCATATGCAGTTATCTTTCTATTAGGTGGTAAATATACTGAAACTAACATGAATTTACCAAATTCAGTATTAACAACAACGGAAACAGCTTCAATATGTTGAAGACCAACGATGTTCATCTCGTAATGTTCTATTTCATTATTAATTACAATTGCAACTCCCCTTCTTACATGATCCCTACCTCTTCTATAAACAGAATAACCTTTAATTATCAATTAGTATCTATTATCTATTCAAGTTTCACATATACCAATGATATCAAGATTGCAATTATGAATTACACTTTCTAGTTCAAACTTTTTACTTTTACTACAATTTGCATTCCATGTCATTATATTAATGGCTCTTTTCAAGGACATTCAACAAAATATATTAAGCAGCCTTTCAACAAGGCATGTAACCTTTGTTAACCCATCACAGTATTGTCTCATTTTATTAAAAGTATCTTTCATTACATTTAAAGGTTTGTTTATGTTTACGTAGCTGTTTAAATTCTGCGATTATTTCTCCAATGGAAACGTTTGGAGTTTCTGTTTCATGCCTATTACTGTGACTCTCATTAGAGTGTAAAACCTGAGAGCATGTTTGTTTACTACCTCCTCTT